>WBMZ01011876.1:0-34995 GCA_013400975.1 Atrichornis clamosus
CGGGGCGGGGCGGGGCGGGGCGAGCCTCGGTGCGGGACAGGAGCGAAACCGGAAGGTTCCAGGTTCGAGTCCCGCCCCCGCCAGGGGCTGAGGGGACGGGGCTGCTTCGGGGGTCGTGACTTCAAGTGCTGGAATAAAGGGATTCGCTCAGTGGCAGGGGGGGTGCACGTTCCGAAGGGGCTTAAATTGAAAAAAAAAAAGAAAAGGTAAAACAGGTTTTTGAATTAAAAGCAGAGTGGATGATAGAACAAAATTCTGATCATTTTTGGAGGGAAGTTTCATGGAATTATGGACCAAAAGCTGCCAGTTTGAACCCAGTGAATTGAATTTTTTGAAATGGAGTAGTAATGCATGCGGCAGATTCTGATACTGTGCATCACTGAAAACCACATGGAAATAAACTTACTCATTTTGCTGAGGCAGAAAACATGGCTGAGCTCTCAGTGTGTTGTTGCAAGTAAAATTCATCTCAGATGTTTTGCAATTCCTTGAAACAATAACAAATACACTTTACAGTGCTCACAGCCACAGTTGAAGTCCATAGGACCTTTCATCGAATCGCAGAATGGTTTGGGTTGGAAGGGACCATAAGGATCATCTCATTCCAACCCCTGCCATGGGCAGGGACACCTTCCACTGGACCAGATTGCTCCAAGTCCGTCCAACCTGGCACCTTCTGAAATTCCTGTCACAGGACAGGGACAGGGGACAGTCCTCTTGGCACAGCTCTATGTCCTGCCATGTTCTTTCTGTACATACTTTTTAGGGATGTAAAGCTCAGCTGCTCCCCACTGCTCCCTACTACTTCCAACAAACTTGCACTGATTTTTACTTTAATGTTTTTGTTTTAGCCTTCAGCTGAAATATGTCAAAATACATTTTTCCTGGGGATTAAAATATGTTTTCAATATTTGAGACACACTGGGTTCTCAGTCCTTATCTTGTGAAGACCCCATTCACTTTAGATTTCCCTTTGTGTGGTACATTGCTGAGAGTAAGGAACTTTTTCCAGGCCCTCTAAGTCAGTTGTTGTGCTGACCATCAGATCCATGTCCCACAGAGAAGTAACTTGACCTGAAGATGCCATTAGAAAACAAACCAGCCGCTCCCACACTGGAAATATGCCTTTGTACATGACAAGCAGGAATCTTTATGATGTCTACAACAAAAGTAGATGCCAAAAATAACTACTGAGGGGCACAAGCTGAAAGAAGAAATTGCATGGAGTTCTGCTCTGTGGCTTGTGGAATTGGCGCCATGCTGGTGATGTTTGCCTGGGTATCGAGTGCTTGACTAATAATACCTTTTCTCAGTTTTGTCAGACAATAGTCCAAGGACCAGGACTACACCTTACAGATCATGGAACTATTGAAGAATAAACTTGCCCCAGCTTGCTTGGATCTAATGGGTTAAATGCTGCCACAACCCTTCTGTCTTGCTCTGCCTTCTTGAGGCCCAGTGTCACCACTGGGTATCAACTGAAACATGGTGAAGACAAAATGGTGACACCCAGATTTGGTTTGGAGATAAAAGGGGTGAGAGAAAATACGAGAAGGGAAGCAGCCAGTTTTAAGAGAGGCAGAGAAAAGAAGAAAGGCAAAAAAAAATTAATAGTGAAGCAAAAGAAAGCAGTGCTTGGGTATAGAAAAAAGATTAAAACAAACACAGAAATGTATCCAGGGGGTCAGTACATGAAGTACTTAATGCATTCACTGGAAAATGGCATTTTCTTATTGCCAGTGCCCGGAACTCTGTGTTAAAGAAGGACCTGGAGTTCCAGGCCAGTGCACAGGACTTGGTTTCTCAGGTTAAAGGGATTTTGCTAACAGTGCATATGTAGGGATAATTAGTAGCCCACAGCCAGCAAACCGTTTGAACAATTTTGCCAGCTCTCTGCTTGACACCTTGGAACAAGGCGCAACTGTGAGGGAAGAGAACCAGTTTAAGATGTAATGTCAAAAAATTAATCAGCAAAGGCAGCCCGTGTACATTAGAACAGAGCTGTAGCTGGTAATCTCATCTAATCTACTTGCATGCCTATACTTCACTAATCACCATGGTTATATAAGCAGATCTTTGATAAGATTCTTAATTATAGCAACCCCAGGAAATGCTGCACAGCACAGCAGAGAGAAGGATGAGGTCTCTGGAGCCATGTCCTCCATATGGATCTGGGGAAGGACTGGCTGTGGCTTTGTTCCATCTCTTGGGGGGACGTTCACAGCCATGAAGGACTCTGCCACGCACATCACATGGGGACAGACCCTCTCTGAGGCCCCCAGGCACCCACAACTGAGCCCTGACCACCATCAGTGCTGTGAGGGCCCTGCTTTGATGCTGTGTCCGAGGGTAAATTGAACCAGTCTGGTACGAGGGGCAGTTGGTGGGGTTGGATAAATGGCAGGGAAGAGGAGAGGAAATGCTGAGTCAGAGCATTAGAGAAGTAGCAGTGCAGGCACTGCAGAGCATGGCTGAGAGATTTGTGTCTTATGGAAACTTTTCCTCAGAGTTTTTAAGATCCAACCGCTGATTAGGAACACTGCTGATTTATTAACTGTTGCTATTAGAGAGAATGCTACAATTGTAAACCAGGAAAATTAATAAAGTTGCAGGGCTTTTCAGTACGACACAGTATTTGATGGGATTAGAATTTTCATCCAGCAAACTGCTGTGCAGTCTGCAGTCAAGACCATCATCGTGGCAGTTCCTTTTTGTAAAAAGCTCTCTCTCCGTGCCCAGAGGAGCTTACAAGCTAGACAAAAATGCCATCCTCCTCACTTTACAGGGGAGACATAGAGAGCAGGTGATTTTCCTGATACCAAGATGAACAGGAGATGAGCAGAATCAGGATAAGAATTTAGAAACAGCCTTCATGGTCCAGATGGAGTGTTCACCAGGCTGCACTTGCTCCGTCTCCTCGCACACGAGGCAGCAGGACCTCTTAGCTGGCAGTGAGGGGGAAGTGCCCCGTCAGGGACACAGAACTGGTCCCAGGGGCAGGAGGGGGAACATTCTGCACTCAGTGGTGTGTTTGTGGCCTCCCCTCCTTCATGCCTCAGTGCACAGGTAACATCTGGTGCTCACAGCTGCAGCTTCACTTCTGGCTCCTCCAGAACCACTTCTTGAGGTTTGATTTTTTTGCACCCCATTGTTTACAGTCTCCTTATCTGGATGCAAATCACTTGTTTTCTCCCTGTTTTCCCTCCCCATAGCCCTCTAGCCCCCCCTTGCTAGGCAGGAATTCCAAGTTTTGTTCAGGACGTGTGCTAGCCTGACCCTGAAGAGAAGATGTCAGCAGAGACTATAGCAATACCAGCCTGGCAGGAGAGCTCTGAAACCAGGAGGCTGTTTCTTTCTAGGTGAGCCCCATCCCTTGCCCACTCTTTGTGCTGATCCTTGTGCTTTCCCCAAATGTGGGCAACTGGGCAGCATCACTGTGCTGGGGCCATGAAGGGATTGCATCCCTGTTCACCAGAAAAAGAAGGAGAAAATCCATTTTTCTTCTATTCTCAGTGCCTGCCCCTGTGAGTGTAATCCTTCCATCTCAAACCTCCTTTCCCAACCTTCTGAAGTGCTGCCCCAGGGCTGTCACTGATCCACCTTGCCCCTGTCACACACTCCAAGGGCCAAAAGGATTCACTGGAAAATAATCAAAGTCCATCTGAGAAGCAAATCCAGCTGCTTCTTTGAGGGAAATTTCTTTCTGTGCTATCCTGGGCAGGATGGAGCATTCTGTGGGAGAAGCTGATCTCTTTTGAGTGTTCTGAGTACTCTTGGAAAAATTCTCCGAGTGCTGCTTGCTTGCTGCCCCCAGGTGCTTTGTGGCAGTGAGAGGACGAAGAGGACACCAAGGCAGTGAGAGTTTGGTGGAAATCTCTTATCATATCTCTCCTTGGCTTGTCTAGTTCTCCTTGAGCCCATGCAAGCTCTTTGCATAGGAAAGCAGCTTGCAAATCTGCCATCCCCATCCCATAATTTTGTTTGTTTTCAGCCTGTCTGCATTTGGTTGTGGTTTCCTGGTGCAGCAGGATGTCGGCTCACATGAGCTCAGCCTGGGTGCAAGGGGCAGGTTTCCCTCCACCTCTCCCAGTGCTTATTTTGTTCTGTCCCTCATACTTGCCTGGCTGCACCGTGAGTGCCTTGAACTGGCTCAAATGGCCAAGTTAATAAGCTGAATCATTTTGTCTTGCAATCAGAATTGGGAAATGAAGCTGCACTGCACAGATGGGAGCACACAGCAGGAGGAGGAAGGGAAATCAGGAAGGATAGGGTAGAAGGAGTAAGACAGAAGGCTTCTCCCTTCCTGTAGCAGCAAAGTTGTTCAGCTCAAGCCTGTCATGGGACTGTACCCTCACAGTGGAGCTTTTTTATCAGCAAATATTAGAACTAAAAATAGCAGGTGTTTCTGCCAGAGAACCAGAGCAGGAATATCAGAGAAAGTTGTGTGTGTGTGTGGGGGGGAAACCTCCTGCACATTCGCTTTGCTGTCTGCAGTTGAGCTCTGCTCGTAGCTCCACATTCACAAAAAAGGGATTGCGCCAGATTTAACCTGAAATATGTTTCCAGAAGATGCTTGGTTTAGGAAAAGAGCCCCGTCATAACAGCCTGCAGGAAGGCAAGGCACACTACACCTGCGCCAGGCTTCTTGCTGCTTCCCCGGGTCAGACGAGCCTCCCCCCAGTCCACAGCGAGCTGTCCTGGGCCAGGCGTGGGTGAGAAGTGCAGGTGGACAGGCTGCTCAGGTGCTCCATGGGGGCCCTAAAGCTTTTCTGCATCGCTGTGCCCTGTGGTCTAGTGAAGAAGCTGCCAGATGTGTGTGATGGACACCCCTCCGACAGCAGACGTGCTGCTTTCCGTGACCCCCCCACGGAATAATCCCCGGCCTCCGGAGGCTCTGGCGAAGCCCGGGTGAAAGCCCCTGTTTCAGATGGATGCGGGAGCTTTCTATTTGCTTTGCTGGGGCTCCCTCCGGTGGCATTCGGGTAGAAGGGCTCACCCACCGCAGCGCTGCAAATCCTTGGCAGAAATTGAGCTGGATGTTATCCAGGGCTGCGCTTCCCACCAGGACCCTGCTGACAGCAGGAAGCGCTCGGGATGGGCGTCGAAGGGACAGCAGAGCCCAGTGCAGGGTGATTCCTGCACTCCAGAAGCCGGAGAGCTGCTTCAAAGAGGTGATTTCTCCTGTGGGGCCTCTCCCCAGTGCGGCTGCTGCTGCCCTGTCCCCACCAGGAACCCTCTGAGCAGCAGGGACCCCCCGGCAATGCACATCCCACGGGGAGTTTTTGCCTCCAACTCTCTTGCTGGCATGTGAAACAAGGTGCCAAGGGTTGTGCTGCCTGCATTCACCTCACTGCAGAGATGCTGGCTGATGCCAGGGGGGCCTGCGGTGTCATCCTGGAGAGGTGGAGATCCTGGGGGAACAGAGGATGTTTGTGAGGGGACCCAGACATGGGATCCACTTTGGGGATAACTTGGGAAAAGCAACTGGCATGGCAGCCCTTAGGAAAGCATTACCAGACCAGCTCGAGCTGTGAGAGGACCTCTCTGGGGAAACTCCTGGTGCAGAGAGAAGCAGAACAATTACAGCGAGGGCCTGAAAGGGAGTGGGAATGTGACACCTCAGGAGCTCATGGGAGTAAAACAGGAGCCCCTTGCTTTGTGTGGAGTGCCTGGTTAAAGTGGCTGTGGTGTGGAGTTCTGCTCTCCTGGCTCCCAGCAGTGTCCTGTGACAGCCAGAAGCCCCTCTGGAGGCCAGTGGGCTGCCATGGACACTGCAACCCCTCCCACTTCCCCAGGGAACCAGAGCTGGGCGAGGAGGCTGCAGTTTTGCCATTGTTTTTTTTAACATCCAGGGGTTCCCTCTGCCCTACACAGCTGCACTGTCCAGGTGTCTGTGCTATGGTGTGCTCATCCTGCCTTCACACAAATCATTCCCCGATGTGAGCAAGAGGTGGGGGCCAGTCCAGGTCAGGCTGCCCCTGTCTGATGTGAACACACAGATGCATAATATGCATGACAGACAACCTTGCACGTGTTTGTGCCTTTGTCAGGAGCCTTAGTTACCACAGGTAAAGGGGCAGAGGAGGAGATGCACCTGCAAAAGCAATAGCAGTGGAAACCTGCCAGGAAGCAGGTTCAGAGGGGCAGTGTGAGGTGAAGCCCAAGCCCAAGCTCTCATTTCTCCACTGCCAGCATCGCCCTTCAGAGGCCAGGTGAGCTGCTGCTGACCTGTGCTGAAACCAGGCTCTGCTCTCTGCACCACATAGGTGCCTTGGAAAATTTTACCCAAAGTCAAGCTGATTATTTTCAAAGCAAGAAGCTCTAATCCGGTGGAAATATTATTTTCCAATTATGACTTGCAGGATGGCTGATGCAGATCTAATCGATCTGTATAGTCAGCCCTGTGAAAGCACAGGCATCAAAGCTGCTGGCTCTGACGCAGCTCAAGAGCTGTGTTGCCTCGTGTGAATTCTTCCCATTGTTGTTTTAGCTCTTAATTTCAGGGCAGTCACCACAACAACAGACTTTCCTGACTAAGGAAGCAGTGAGGCTTAGGAAAAAAAAGGTCAGTGTTGTTGCTAAGCTATATGCTCTTAAAGCATTTCCCTGGAGCTTAGCAAGAAGTAAATGTTCACAACACCCAGCAGAACTGTGTTTTTTCAGAGCAGGGCCCAAGATGGAAAGTATTTACAGTGCTGGTTTTAGCATTGTAAAGTAGCTCTAGCTGAAATAACACCAGCTCGGGAAGTAACACTTAGGGTGTAAATCTGTTACAGGAAACCCACGCAACACTGGATGGCTGTTGAAATGTCCTCCGGCTGTAGCACAACCAGGGTCCTGGAAAGGATCTGCTGTACTCCCCTGGATTAGCAAAAGACAAAGGGAGTTTCCCAGGAGCCCAGTTTTGGAGTTAGATTTCAGAGCTGAGCAATAGTGAATGCTGGAGTAGTACTAGATAAATGTTTTCCCACAAAATTAAAATTTATTTAAAACAACCACAGCAAGAGCACAGTTCCTGTTAACTTTGTTGGTAGGAGGTGGTTGTGAGAGAGCAGGAAGGTGACAGTGACATGAAGAGGGAACCTGACCTGTGCTAGGACAGGGCAGCTGGAATTGCAGCTGGCATGAGGCTACTCAGCCATTTAGCCCAAATCAAACAGGCTCCCTGTCCATTCACTGATGCTGCTGAAAGGTTTTTTCCCATTGCACCTGGAATAGCTTTCCTGCAGCCCCTGGCACTCGTTAGGCTCAGATGTGCACTGCTGATTTCAGTTCTCTGGCCCATTTTGCCTCTTGTTGTACTGAATGGCCAAAAGCCTCCCCGTGGGCCCTGTGGAGGAGCCCTGGCAGCTGCTGCCACTGGGCTGGCAGCTGCAAAGGGACCTGGGTGTCCCTCGCCTCAGCTGCCCATTCCTTGCCCCTCCCCAGCTCCCAGACTGCAGACACCCTCCAGCCTGATCCCAGAGATATTCCAGAGAGAGGCCAGGGGCACGCAGCAGCAGTCAGGAGACTTTAGAACCGTGGTGCTGCAGTCTCTGTGAGCTGGTCTCACAGGTCCCAGTGATTTCCCAGGTCTCATCTACCACCAGAAGGGTGTGAATTTTATCTCTTTACTCTCCTTAACAAAACAAGAGGTAAAAGTGCTGCTGATTCTTGAAGATGCACTTAGACTGGAGGGAGCTTGCGACACAGGCTCCAAGGCTCCACCTGACTCCTTGGCTCTGCCTGGGATCCCTCCATGGGCCTGACACACCTCTAGGGAAGAGGCTATTATCCAGACATTGAAAGTGGGTGGCTGTACCCTCACCTGACATGGAACATTCGAAATTATTAAGAAATGGACCAATTGTTGGCCCGAGAAGTGCATGCATTTGCTAAAGTTTTTGAAAGCACCGTGTGAAAGAAGTTCTTTTGAAGGACGTGGCACCTGTGGTGTGTAACCAGGTTGTTCACCACCTTGAAGTGGATCTTGACTGGACGCAGCCAGGGCCTTGTGGGCAGTGGCTCCACGTCCAGATGCAGGCTGGGGATGAGGGGTGTCCCTCAGGGCTCTGCCTTGGCACCAGGGGCTCCTGAATGGCTTCCCCAAGGACACAGAGAGTGCATCGAGCTCCCCCTCAGCACGTCTGCAGGGGACAGGAAGCTGAGCGGGGCAGGGGCACCACGGAAGGAGGGGGCCGTGCACAGGGACCTGGACAAGCTTGACAAGCGGGACAAGTCATCTCCACAAGATGAAGAGGGATTGCTGGTCTACTTTTGTAACAGTCATTAAACCTGACCACTTCCATCTCTGCAGTGGCAGAACAGCAGCACATGCCCATCCCAGCCCTTTCTGTGCACATTTCCATGCCGGCTCTCTCTGCCCTTTGTCTCTCTCAACAAATGGGCAGCTACAGTGAGCACCCTAAGGCAAGATCCATGGCCCTTTAATCAGTATGCCAATGCCTACAAAAGAGCCTGCTTGTTTTTCTCCCCCCATATAAACTGCTTCCCTAAGCAGTTGTCTTCGCTGGAATGTCATGGGAATTTTGCTGTGTTTCTAGACCAGAAGTGGTCCTAAAATCACAGCTGCAAAAAATGTCCTGTTAGCAGTGCCTGGGTATTGAGCAGGTATATCGATGCAGGCTCACCTACAGCTGCTGTTTAATTACACATTCTACTAAACAGCTGGATTAACGAGGCCAAATCATACAGCTGTCATTCTTCACTCTGTTTTGATGTGGTAGATAGTGTGTTTCTGGTCCTGAGCACTCCTACAGTCCAGCTAAAGGTTGGGAAAGAAAAATCTGCTGCTCAGTTCATTTTTCCTGGTGATTGCCCATCCCTACTCTGTCTCTACCTGTGACCAGTGGAGCACAGAGTGCCGTCTCCAGCACAGATCCAGCCTGGGCTGTGGGTGCCACTTTTTGGCTAGCAGAGAACTTGTTGCACAGGTGAGGACGTGCCACATGTGGGAGAACAGGAGCCTCCCTGGCCGTGCATGCAGCAGGCTGAGGAGGGCTCAGGCTGCACGATTCAGCTCTGGATTCTGTTCCACGAAGGGGGTTTAGACTGAGGGTCACATAACACGGCCTTTCTCCAGAGCTGAACTTCCCTTTGCAGTTGGAAGGGTTTAGGGAATGAGCTCAGCTTGGTAAATCAGCCTGCAGGGACAAGTTAAAACCAGTGTTTACCTCCAAAGGGTATTGTTGTCTGGAAGATAAGATAAAGAGATGTGAAATTAGGCAGCATCACCTGGGAAACCTCAGCTCTTTCCTTTGCACCTTCTTTTGTTTGGCTGGTAACACCATTTTCTGCCTTTTCCCTATTTGTGCCAGGTATTAGAAGAATGTGGCCCATAATCTGGGGGCGGCTTGGGAAAATCTAATTGTCTGTGGACCAAAATGAGCTGGTAGATGAACACTTTGAAAATCAGATCCTGGTTTAAGGCTGAAAATTAGGCACTTATGTTTGTCCCTTACTAGGAAATAACAGTTAATAGAGCAAGTTGATGGGGTGGGCGAGATTCCTGGCTAATTCAGGCCATCTCGGAGGCAGTTTGGGTGTTGGTGCTTTTCAGAAGTTGGGATGAATCTTTTACATGCGCCTGGGAGTGGTAACGACCCTGCTGAACCCCTTCTAGAGCTGTGCTAATTTTCAGACCCTGGAGCATGTTTTGCCTGAGTGCTTTGTAAAGGAAAAGCCAACTCTGCAGTGTGGCAACCCCTGGGAATGGATGTTAAATGGATGTAGAGCATATTGTGATCTCAACTGAAGGCTGCGCATTGCTCCTGATATGCTGTGAACACACTGGAAAAATTGCCTGCACTACAGTTTATGGAGATAAAAAGCCCTTGCCAGCTGCAGTAAGCCATGGAGCAGCCATGTCCAAACCCCTGGAATAACATTCACTGGAGAAGGACAACGTCCCTTCTGCCTTGTGTGAAGACACTTATCACATGTCGTTATAAGGGCTGCACTTCTACTCACATGGCCTGAAATTCTCAGCCTCTGGGAATCTCAAAGGGAGGGATACCATTTTTGGGAAGAGTCTCCCTAACTTCTTAAAGATATATGGCAACCTTTTTTGATGTTTAATTGATCACAGGAGGTATTTTCTTGGCTGATTGTTTATTTCTTCAACCAAACTGGATCCTTGAAGGTCAAGCTAACCCGTGGCCCTGGATCAGGGCAGGGGCTTGCAAATTAAGTGTCACAGCTGGAGCAGTGCACAGTGGCTGAAGGACTGCCTTTTCCACAGTTGCAGCCTCTTGAAACTCTTGTCTTCAGGAAAAAAAAAGAAACTCCAGAATTCCAGAAGAAGCTGGTGCAAGAGAGGAGGAACAGAGTGCGCAGGGACTGGCGTGATAGCTGGATTCAGTGGTGTGGGTTGGAAGAGCAGGAGGAAAGGTGCTGTGTGACAGAGTGAGTTGTAAGACCCTTGGGAATACTTTTCCTCTAGGGAAACATCCCTTTGCCCTCTGTGGATGCTTTCTTTACACACCTTTTGAGTAGACCCAGTGCTACAGCCAGTGTGGTCATGCCTGGTTCCCCTCTTCCTCTTTCCAGAGTAATTAGCAGCAATGTGTGGATGTCTCCTGGCAGGTAAGGCCTTCCCAGATGGGAAGTACTGCCCACCCGAGAGAGAAGCAGAGCTGATGCAGCCCCCAGGACCACATTTTTTTACCACGGGGACCATTTAGTGTGTGCCCTCAGTTCTCTTATCCCTTTTGTGCTCGGGTCATCCCTGGGGGCAGGAGCCAGCTTCTCACACAGGCTGGGACACTGAAAGAGGATGGCCACAAAAGGTACATGAAAGAAATCAAATCTTCATGCCCTTCAGAGGATGGTGGCGTGCTTTTTACTGGGGTGTTAGGAAGAGCAGGCAGCTCTTAGGAAGTACCAACTCTTTTAGGTGCCCTGGAACAGGACTGTAAAGCAACACAGACCCAGAGGAAGACTGAACAGCACTGGCAGGTTTTAATCACTCCACACCACAGAAATACAAAGATAACCTGGTGAATAAAACTGGGGAGTCAGAGGGGAGAGCACACAAGACTTTGGAGTGAGGAAGGAAGGTTGAAAACACTCAGTCAGTGGCAAAACAGTGGATATCACTGAAGGAGAGGCACCTCTCAGGTCGCTCGGTGAGGCTGCAGAACATTCCTCCTGTCATGCTCTAGGTGGAGAAAGAACACCAAGCCTTGGGCAACACAGTGCACATTTTTATTTGCTCATCTGCCTGAAAGCTGTCAGAAGACTCCAGAACCGTTCTCCTGCATCCACAGCTGCTGATAAAGTGCATCACTCAAAGCTTTATAACTGAGAGCACCCTCCCTGGGTCACTTAAAAGCTCCTCTGTGATCTACAGGTCACGGTGTCAGCCTTGGAAGTGAGAAATGTTATTCAAAGATTTTCGTGTTTGCACGCAGTGAGTTTAGTTTCGGGACCTTGCATTTAAAAGTGATTGTTCTAAATTTCCCTCCTATTATTGCACCCACAGCTGCAACTCCCTTCCACTGCGCCGCTCCTCCCAGCACTAACGTACAAAATTCCTTTATTTCCTTTACTCAGCAGCTGCAGCAGCAGGGATTTTTCTGTTTGCATGTTTTGCCTCACTGTATTTGGTCCCCCGGCTATGACCTTTTGATAAAATGCATAAAACATCTGGGGAGAAAAAAAAAAAAAAGGGGGAAAAGAGGAGTTGTTTTAGACTGCAGATGCTGTGACAATCTTTATCATTTAACCTTAATTATACACAGCAGAGCCGTGGCCATTGGTGTTGCTTCAGCAATCTGAAGTCTGATCCCATCTGCTGTGCCTGAGCATAACACTTCCCTGTGGGTTGAAGTCTGGGAAATGTGATGCTCTTCAATTTGATTATCCCTTACTTTGCGCCTTCTCCCCCGAAGCGCGCTCCAGTCCCTGGCCCGTGCGCTCTATTTGCCTCGCAAGCTCACAAGAGACATCAGGGGGACTTTTGGCTCCTTCCGACTCTTTCCCGTGCTCTGGGGGCGCAAAGCAGGTACAAACCTGCGCTGTGCAGCAGCTGAGGAGCCCTGCTGGGGTCAGGCCTCGGCACTGTCTGCGCGCGGTGACGCACGAGAGCCGCGCTCAGCGCTTTGCTCGCCGCTCTGTCGCGCTAATCTTTCCTCCGCTGCCCTCCGCCACCCTCGCCCTAATGCTCATCCTCACATGAGTGCACATAAATCCAGCAAGAGGATTTGGGAGCAGCTTAGACAAATGGTTCGTTAGGGTCTTTCTCTGCCAAGTGATGTTTTTTTCTCTGAGGTTCCCATCACCGAGCTACTGTAAAAATAAATCCTCCAAGTCACCAGACAGCTGCCACCGTAACAGGCTCGTCTGGCATCCAGGCGTGAGGGACAGGGATCGCCACCCCATCAAGAGATGCCTTTTTTTGCTCTTAGTTAGGCTGCTGGATGAGCAGGGTGGGTCCCTGTGAGCCAGCTGAAAGCTGTGATTATTTTGTGCTTCTCCTCAGCACAGGGAGGTTTGCAGATCCTGTGGTGCTGCACAGGTACTCCTGAAGCTGGTGGAGGTTCAGAGAGATTCACCCCCATGGCTGCCTGTTAAAGGACGTGCTCCCAGCAGCAGTCTCTGGATGTGCATTGTGCAATTTCTGTAGGTTACCTAGTTTGACTTTAAAGAACCCAATTATACAGGTATCCTGTGTACACACAGAAGCTGGTGGAGTTGGTTTCAGCGTCTGTAGTACCAGCAGGTCTCTCAATATCTCTCACTCTCTAACCTGAATCAATAACATGACTTGCCTGTCCAAACACCCCTTCATCAGTGTCCCTGTTAGATCTGATGCTGCCTTCCTGCCCTGTCCATCTCCTGTCATCTCCGTGAGCCAAGCTCCACTGACAAACAGCTCCATTCCCAGTGTAAAATTGCACCTGAGCACTAAACACCTACTGCAGCATCATCTGCAATCAGGCAATTTTTGGAGCTTTCCTCGGTGGCTTAATGTTTCATGCAATGAATTCTGCCTTCAGTGTCTTGTGCTTCCCCTCCAAGCCCTGCTCAGACACTGAGGGGCAGACTCAAACCAGGACTGGGTTGTTCACTGCAGGATCACCAAGTGGCTACAGGATTTGCAGAATGCCTTTTACAGAGCTGCTTGTCCTGATCAGACCACTCTCCTCCCATGATATAATCTCTTCCAGTCTTCTTTCAGTGCTTCTGCAGACTTCCTCCTGCCTCTCCTTCCCCACTGCATCAGCACCACTTTCCCTGGACCAGCAGATAAAGTCACTTTTCTTCCTGGCTACCTGCTCCTCCCTGTGTTCCATACCTTCCCAGGGCAAAGGCTGGGTACCAGTCCTTTGGAGACGAAAATTCTCTATGATCACCCTGCTATGGGCTCTGTAGGATGATCTGCTCAGTGCAGAAATGCTCATGTGGACCACGAAGAAATAACCCACATCTAAACTGTCAAGAACACTGGAAAAAAACCAAAATTATTTTATAACTTCAGAGTTATAACAAGTGATTGATTTTAAAAGAGGTTTTAATCTGAAGATATACCTTATTTACTTATTAGAGGTTCATACCAAACCAAGAACGGACATAATTTCTCCCTGAAAAATAGGCAAGATTTTAATTCCTCAAGCTGTTGTATCACTTGCCGTAATTATTTGCTTTAGGTGAGAAAACATCACATCACAAAACAACCCTACACTCTCAAATTCTCTGGTATGAAAAAATAATGGGTGTAATTTCCAGAGCCAAGGGAATAGTTTGTAGAGCAGGACCGGGGGCCGTGGAAAGCTCAGGGAGATGCGATCTGGTTGCAGGACAGAGGAACTCTCAGCAGCAAGCTCTGCGGAGTTGCCAGCGAGATGGTTTTATTCCAAGAAAGGACTGGAATTGTACCTGTGCCAAGTCACTGTACTTGTTGTTCCCAGTCACCAGGATGATACTTACCCGAGCTCTACAGATGGGGAGAAGCATCACTGCTTTGCAGCTGTAAACTTCCAGACCTGCTCCTGTCCCTGCTCTCCTGCTCTCTGGGTGTGTGAGATGCTCTCTCTGCATCTCCCACTCTCTGGGAGCTGCTGCACACTGGGAAGCAGAGAGCATCCCTCATTCCCTATGCAAATCCATTGATGAAAACATAAAATGCATTGTGCTGCTAAAACTTGCTGAGCTTGTTTGACTAAGTGCCAGGGATTAACAGCACGTAAATTCACCATTGATTTGACAACAATGATATTATGTGCCCTAAACACTGATGGGATTTGTTCAGTGTTTAGGATGTGGGCTCTGAGGTGGAAAAAAGGGATTGCTAGTAATTTTTTAAGCCTCTTTGGCTGCGCCAAGGCAGACTGTTGATATTATATAAATTCTTTAGATAAAATAAATATCAGTCTTTGGATAAGTAGAGTGGATATTTAACTTTTCCAGTGTACAGCTGAATTGTAAATCTGACTGTGGATTGCTGTATGCTGTGAAATAAAAATTGCCCTATCCCTCAAAAATAGGCAAGAAGGAGACATTGGAGTAGAAAAAGAATCACAAAGACTGGCACTAAAACAGAAGATTGTGCCTTAAAAATGGTGGGGCAAAGATTTCTTTTTCTGTAGCAAACTAGAAATGTTCCCTCCAGAGCTTGTCCCCACTGTGGTTGTTCCCTCCCTCGCCCCGATGTTCAGCAACTTTGCAGCCACAGTTCCTGTGGGACAAAAGCATTGTCAGCATGAATGGGGTCGATCTGGGACAAAACTTGGGGTACAGGGGTTGACCATTCATTAGGGAAGAGTTGCAGAGGTGAGGGAGAGTTGTGGAGATTTACACCAAGACAAGCTTAGCCAAGGGTCTGGAGGGCAGGGGGTGCTCGCCTGCTCCCAGCTGGGCAGCTGAGGGCTGCTTGAGAGGCAGGGGAATTTGCAGGGTCTTCTAGAGACATGCTTATATCTCTTTAAAAGACAAGCAAGCCAAGTTTGGCGGGGTTTTTTGTTTGTTTTTTAAATACGCTTGCAAAAAAGTTAGACTTCTCGATCTATCTTTAAACTTCTTAACACATGGCCAAAGGTGCTCAGCATGTAGCACTCCCACTAAGTGGCCTCTTTCTTGCTGTGAACTGTCCTCAAAGAGGTGTCCCCAAGTGTTCTTTGCTTTTAACAAGATTCACTAATTCATCTAATAAAAATAAAAGAGTATAGCGCCCGCCATTTCTCATGCCGGTCCTCCCATTGCCTTACCCTGCAGCCCTAAGCCCAGATAAGCACCGAGCAAATTGCTCTGATAACGTGGCATCGCCTCCTCCCATCCGTTATAATCACTAGCGAGGTATCAACAGCATTCAAAATGCACCGGAGTCACGGCTTTAGTGCTTTCCGTGGTATCTGGTGGGGATTGAGAGCAGAGGAAGACGAGTCTCACTGCTCTTATAATCGGCTGCTCCTTCCTCCATCAGCATCCCAGGTCGGACGCGTCGGAAAGGTTTGGAGCTCCTGGCCACGAGGAACAGGAAAGGAGTGTTATAAAGAAAGGGCTCTTCCCTTAAAAAGAAAAAGAAAGAAGTGTTCTGTGTTCATTTCCAGGGAATGCTTTAAGTAAGTGCTTAGCACTTGATAACACCGGCTCCTCGTGAGCGAGCCTGCCCTTTCAGCTTGCCTGCTTGCCTTCCGACTTCTATGACTTCGTGCTGACTTCTTGCATCCTTTCCAAAGCTAGGTCTATGCAAGATTGAGAAAAACATGGTTTGGGGCTTTTTCCCCACTCACCAGCTCTCTCCCACATTATGTAGTTTGTGCCACCACAGCTAGGGTGGTGGGAAGAAAACTTGCAAAAAAATCACATTGTTACTTGCCCTAGCTCTGTGTCCCTCTCATGAACTTGTTCTTGTAACTCATAGATTTCCAGAAAGGGGAAATTGAGCCTGATTGGCATGCTGCAACTATTTTATCATTAAATATTGCCAAAGATTGCTCAATCCTTTATATCATCACTAAACAGCTGACATCTAAATGCAGAGGATCTTCTAAATGAGCATAGTTGAACTTTTTTGGGTTGATATATCTATTTGAAAGAAAAAGCACTGGAATACATTCCTGTTTTCCAGGAGAGCTATCTGAAGAGTCGCATCCTCTGCAGGGTGACAGGGTACATTTGACTTGAGGGAACATGCAGGTCAGAGCAGAGTTTGCCTTTCTTGGCTCTGCTGGGTCTGAAGGCACCCGTTGGAAACAGCAATCCCTGTTCTATCAGCACTTCAGAGTCTCGTACAAACCCGCCACAGTTACACATCACCAGTCACTGCTCCTCTTAAAAATTGCTTTTCTCTTCACACTGGGCTTGTACAGAGCTTGGCAAGGGGCTTGGAGACAGCCCTGGACTCACCTGGAAATTGGGAGATGAGAGTTGTGAGGACAAATGAAAAGCTGCTAAATACAAGCAAGGGCTGTGCTTGATTGCTGATGCCAGGTTTACTCAGGAATGTGGTGGGATTTCTGCAGTTTTTCCTGGGCAACATTCTTTACTAAATATCTCCTGTGCTGGCAATTCTGCATCACGGTTTAGGAAGGGACTATTTCACAGGTAAGCTGGACAGCAGGACATACTGGAGGACTTTCTCAGTTGGACTCGTATTCCAAATTTGCAATGAAGCTTTGGAAAAAACTGCCTTCGATGCATTGCTCTTGGATGTGCTCATGACCACATGCATTAGTTCACTTCCATTTATAGGAACACCAACAAATCTCACTGCTTTTGCTCAGCAGGTGATAATGATGCTCAAATGTTGCATGTCCTGTGAGGTCTCTGGTCTGCTGAACTGATGCAAAATGATCACTTTCTCTTCTCATACCCAATTCCTGCTGGATGGGATTCATCTCCCCAGCTTTGCACATCCAGAAGAAGGTTAGAATTAGAATTGCCTCCTCTAAGGCAGCGTCCAGGTTCCCTCCAAAGATATAGACACTGCTGAAAGGGGTCTCATTTCACCTTTCCTACCCACCCACATGGTATCAGGAGTCATCCGGAGGCATCCGTCTCTCCACTGACTGGACCGGGAGCATGGACAACTCTTTTGAACTGGATACATAAGTTTTAGATCATTGGAAGTCACATGTGATGCATCTCAGGAATTGGGTTTTCCCAGAGGCATGCAGGCAGTGTGTAGTCTGCATCAGAAAAAACCGCCAACTTTAAATGAAATTTACATTTCAGCAAAATATCTTTGCCCATAAAAGACAAAAAATGTCTGTCCAAGACATATGGATATGATTAATTCTAGGCAAAGCCATGAAAATGTGGGTCCAGAAGAAACTAAAGATATAAAACCATAAAGTCGGCTGCCACTTTTCAAGTATTTGAATATGCGGTAGTTCACATAATTTCAGATAAAATTTAGTTGAAGACATATTTCTCATTTTTGTCTAAGCAGGCCTCTGGAGCTGGGTGGTTGAGATTTGCTTCTCTGCTGGGGCAAAGACCCAAATCTCCTAGAGCTCTTGAAGAAAAATCTTGGTAGTGCTTTCTGACTTGTTTGCTTTCCCTTCATTTTCTCAAACAAAATGACAGATTTGGTACAATGGGAATATATAAAGGGTTAGGTCTCTCTCATGTGTTTTTTCGCTCCATGGCTTGAAGAAGGATTGATCTCTTTTTGACGCTGGATTTTAGAAAAGCCTTCATGCCTGAGAGCCATGGCCAGACCGTGGGACCTTTTCTTGCTGGAACTACATAAGGTGGAACCTAAACTCTTGTCCGTCTTCTTAGCAGTCTTTGCTGTCTTTTGGGGTGTTTTTCTGCTCATGCTTTCTCTTTCCATGAAGGAAAGCCTCTGTAACAGGATCTTCTGGGTCCCACTTTTCCTCTCCTGCCTCCATGCACATGAGGGGTCATGTGTGGGAGCCAAGGATTTTCCAAGATCACACAGTGCCTGGATGCCAGGCGGTGCTCACCTGAGTGTCACTTTGCCTCAGTGCTTTTCTGAATTTAGCTCCTCTGGCCTGGATTGATCCGGTTTCTCCCAAAGAAGATGCCAGGATCTCAGGCACCCTTGGTTTCTTTAGTCCCAGGAAAACGTGAGAGGATGATTCCGCCCCTCAGCTCTGAAGTTCCTTTTGGAAGTGCCCTCTCCTCTTTCTCTCTTGCTCTCCTCTGACTGCAAAAGGTGCTGAGATGCACAAGACTCCCAATACGGGCGCTTCTGCTGCTCAGAGGCTCCTGGAATGCAATCCCTGCATCTCTGGATGGGGTGGAAATGGGGTTTCAGCTGTTGCCACAGCCTGTGAGCCTTGCTGTGGAGCTGGGCAGCCTGGCTGCCCTTTCACTGCCCAGCCACCTCAGCTCTCTGGCAGAGCCTGCGCCTCCGGCAGCGGGCACGGTGCCCGTTCCCCGGGCAGCCCGGGGTGCCAGATGACCCCTTAAAGGAGGCTTTAAGTGAAACAGAAATGAAAAACAGCTGTAACCAGAAATGCATGTTAAGCAGGATCGGTGCTGTGACACCATGAGATAAATGAATCTCCCACATCACTCCTAAATCAAAACAAGGACACTCTCAAGAGCAGCTTTGGGACTGATGTTACGGGCGGTGACCAAGCTTATTTTTCCTTCTTTCTTTCGCCAAAGAATTATTTGTTAAAAGTTTTTGTTTTGTCGGACAAAAAAATGATGCTCTGCATCATTTGTTAGTCCTGCTTCCCTGCCAGTCCTGCCAGGATCCCTGTGCCAGGGGCGTCAGGCCCCTCTCAAGTGGCAGAGGCACTTTGTAGCATGCGGCAAAAAAGTTTCCTTTCAACCTGAACGAGACCCTTTTTCCTTGCTTGGAAGAAAGCTCTTTCAATTATTTGGAAGAAATCTTGACTCTCTGCTTCAAGGAGGGGTGGAAAAGAAGCAAATTAAGGAAAAGCCAAGGGTGGGTTACAAAGACCCATGGAGCAGATCTCTTTCACAAGCATCCGTGAGATGCCCACCGGGGTGTTCTCTTTAGCCTGCTTGATTCCATGGTGGACACGCCAGTACCCCTGGGCACCCTGCGTCTCGCAGCCTGCTGCCTGGCATCATCCCTCCAGGACATCTGGCACCGATTCCAACCAGACTGTCATTTCCAGGTCAGTCTCCGCATTTCTGCTGACCACGTTGCCTCCATCATGAGATCATGTCTTTCCAGAGGAATCCTGCTAATGCCTTCATTCTGCGAGGCCGGTATATATAGGGGGAGCCTCCCTGGGGCTGCACCGCGCAGTCCAGCCAAGGCACCGCCGTCTCCCCAGCAGCGGCACTGCCCCTTCCGCTCTCCCCTTGCAGCCACAGGTCGCAGCAGCAGCCGCAGCAGCAGCAGCAGCAGCAGCAGCAGCAAGCATGGACATTACCATCCAGCACCCCTGGTTCAAGCGTGCTCTGGGACCCCTCATTCCAAGCCGTTTGTTCGACCAGTTTTTTGGAGAGGGTCTCCTTGAGTATGACCTCCTGCCTTTGTTCTCGTCCACTATCAGCCCCTACTACAGGCAGTCCCTCTTCCGCAGCGTGCTGGAGTCGGGCATTTCAGAGGTAAGGGCCCTTTGATTCCTCTCCTTTTCCTTCCTATCCCTCCTTATGCCTCCACCTGCTCCTCCCCATCTCACTGGCGGGCGCCGGTGGCTGTAGCCCCATGTGAGGGGGTGAGGATGACCCTGGACCTGCGGCCAGGCACAGCCCACCCACCCCTTCTTGGGCACAGAGGGAAACCCTCTCTGGGGACAAGGCTTTCCTTCAAGAAACAGAAACCATTTTGGCTCCTGAGGGTTGTTTCCAACACGTGGAAGGCTGGTTTTGCTGCTCTGTGCCCACCAGCCATATGGTGAAGAAGAGCAAGGCTGCTCCCAAAGTGTCTGCAAGGGCTTGCCATGGGAGAGGACCCTGGCAAGAGGGAGCTTTCTCTGGCCCCCTCCTCCTCTTTGGGAGCTTGGTGGTTTTAGCAATCCCATGCTGAAGGACCCTGGAGAAATTCTCCAAAGGCAGTTGTAGAGGAATGTGTAGTCATGGGGTCCATGGTCTGAGGCTCAGGGATGGGCGATTTCTGCAGCCTTCTCTTACTGGCTTCCTCCCAGAGCTAAGACCACAAAGAAACCATAAATCACTGGAAGGATGAAACCCATGCTATCAAGGAGTGTTACACTGGTTTCCATCCCCTCTTGCTGCCCAGTCCATCTGGCAGGTCACTGAGAGCAAAAGGGTCCCTGGCACAAGAAGAGCAGCGAGAAGTGACACCTCTTCCCAGAGCAGTAGCCAAGGTGCAGACAACTCCCATGGCCTCCCAGTGTCCCTGTCACCTACCATGGCATCCCAGGGTCCCTGGGTCCCCACAACGGGGAGAAGACCCCCACTGAGGCCTATAGTTTACGAAGGACAAAACCATGCCACCGCCAGACCACCCCTTTCCCAGCTTTTAAGCTGTGGAGATGTTGGCACTGCCTCTGTGCCCAGAGCTCAGGTCTCACATTCTGACAATGCTCGTTTCAGGTGAGGTCTGATCGGGACAAGTTTACAATCATGCTGGATGTAAAACACTTCTCTCCCGAAGACTTGAGTGTGAAGATTATTGATGACTTTGTGGAAATCCATGGCAAGCACAGTGAAAGACAGGTAAGTGGAAGTGACGGTGATGGTGGAGCAACTGGGGAGTCCAGCTCCTTTTTCCTTCATTCCAACAGTTCTCAGCTGAAAGAAAAAAAAAAAAAAAGAATCTATCAGAAGAAGGAGTTAATTCTTGGCATGGTCTGTTCCCATAGAGCCCTAGCCTGATATCTGACAATAACAAGCTAATCCACTCCTCTTTTGTTTATTTTCAATCATCATCTTCCATAACTGTCAGATGACGATGTCCATTGTTCACTAATAACACTGGGCCAGACAAAGAACATCAGCTGGCGCTGCCGAAGCATGGCTGAGTTTTCATAAGCCAGAATCCTTAGTGAAAACAGAGTTTTCATATGCCAATCTGGAAGAGAAAAGCAAGAGCAAACAAAACAAAAGAAAAACAACCAAGTGCCTCAGGCTTGGAAACTTTTAACACGTATGTCATGGAAATATCTGTGGGGGTCAAAAAGTGAATTATACCAGCAGGGGTTTAATTCTTCTCATACACATTTTTGACCAGACAAAGCTCTAGCCTGGAAACTGTATGTATTTTTTAATATAGTTATTTTTTTCCAGAGGAAGAGAGCAGCCGTTTTCATGGCTGACTTAAAAAAAATAATTGCATTTCTCATTCTTTTGGCCAAAAAAAGAAGGGGGCCAGGATTGTGTACTTTGGCTGACACAGCACTGCAGCCTAGTAAATAAATACATGGGTGCACATGTCCGCCTTGCTTTTACCTTCCCAGAACTCCAGACTTTGTCTCCAAGCATCCTTTGAAATGGGAAGCCTGAATCAGATCCCAATCTGGGGCC
This sequence comes from Atrichornis clamosus, assembly GCA_013400975.1. Lineage (NCBI taxonomy): Eukaryota > Metazoa > Chordata > Aves > Passeriformes > Menuridae > Atrichornis > Atrichornis clamosus. The sequence continues at coordinate 21,385 of WBMZ01011876.1, forward strand.
AAGCCGATGCCCAGAATCACTCCCTGCTGCTCTGCTCAGCTCCTGCAGCTTCAGGGGTGTCATGGGGGACACCTGCCCCTACAAACCTGTAAAATTACACCCCGCAGAGGTGTGCCCAGTGCTCCTGGCAGTGCAGTGTCCCAGGGTGAACGCGGATCTCCCGCAGGGCCGGGCAAAGGGAGGCACGGCGCGGTGCCGGAGGGTTTCTGACACGCCTTCCCCCCCTTTCCCCACTGCCTCTCAGGACGACCACGGCTACATCTCCCGGGAGTTTCACCGCCGGTACCGCCTGCCCGCCAACGTGGACCAGGCTGCCATCACCTGCTCCCTGTCCAACGATGGCATGCTGACCTTCTCGGGCCCCAAGGTCCCCTCCAACATGGACGCCGGCCACAGCGAGCGGCCCATCCCCGTGTCCCGGGAGGAGAAGCCCACCTCCGCGCCCTCCTCCTAAGCCCGCCGGCCACCACGCTGCGCAGGCTGCCACCACCTGCAGGTCTCATTCCCAGAGCCATTGCATAGATATCAGTGAATATCCAGAGGGGTTTATTTCGTTGGTTCCTCCCACACTTTGTTTCCTCTTTTTTTTTCCCCCCCCCACCCCACCTTTTCCCTTGGATGGAACGAGGGGCTGGGTGAGAGGCTGGTGGACTTTGAAGCTTAAACCTTGTGGGGGATGGCACGGGTGGCATGGCTGGCGATGCTGCCATGCTGCTGCACTTGCTGAAAGGGTCTTTGTCCGGTGCTGTAGCCCACACCCACCATCAGGTAGGAAGGAGTGCACGAGTAATGCTGGCTCCTGGTGCACCAAGCCTTGAGGCGAGGCTTGGAGCAGGGGAAAAGCCCTGCAGGATTGCTGTACCCCACTCAAACTGGTTCCTCTTCAACAGCAACAGAGCCAAGCCCCACACTCGAGATCCTGTGTACGTGCGACGAACCTGCCACAAGTTCCTTGCCACCGCAGGAGAAATGATAATAATAATATCTCACCTCCGGGGGGGTTGCAACGTGTATTTTTTTTTTTCAGCCAAGTGTTTAAGTGTCTCTGTGCACACCACTGCCCTGTCGTTTCCCTTCGGGATGACTGACAGGAGGACAAGCACTGTCTCTCCACTGTCTCTGTAGGCCCTCGGGGGGGAGAGAGGGGGGCTCACCGCTGTGCAGAGGCTTCACATCCCCAGCCGGCTCTCCCCAGCCTGTGCGTAACACACCGTCTCCCTTGCTCTCCCTGTAATTCTAGGGTAGCTCCACCTCTTCCACTGGTATCTGGCGCTCAACCTGAGAACGTGGTCAGTGGCGGTCAATAAAGTGATATAGGAAACACGCAATCGGCCTTGGGGGTTTCTTTTGTTCCTTTTGAAGGTCAGTGTGGTGCCTAAAACCACTTGGAGGATGTGCTTTCCACCGTGGAAGTACATTTTGTGAGGATGACTCTCCCTTTCTTTCATGCTCCTGTTACCCTTCATGCAAGCAGAACAAAAGGATCAGAAAAAGAACAAAATTCATCAGCCCAACAACCACTCCATTCCTTCAGTTCGTTGGCTCAGTACAGACAGCAGTGCAAAACCTCATTTCCATGGAGCCATGTAGAGGATTTCATCTGAAATTAATGATTTGAAGTTGTTTGAAGGCAGGGTGGGTGGGTGTAGGTACGAGCTCTCCCTGCAGTTGCCACACATGAAATCCACAGCTCCAGAGTCTGCTTAGATGTGAGTACCCAAAACTAAAGGTTTCAGCACTAATGCTTGACTCAAATAGCTTTCCATGCAGATGGATATCTGGGGTGTTTAGGAAAGGCTGATGACCCCACATCTCCAGAATTAACCCCATAGGTAAAATCAGCTTGGACAGTTTTTGCTCTGCCAAAAAGCAGAGCCTGCCAACCTCCTCCTCTTTGATGCTGATGAGCTGTGAAAAACAGAGAAAATAAACGCAGTTGTTTGTTGCCTTTTTTTTTTTTTTCCTCATGGTGTGGGTTTAAATATTAATATGAGCCATAAACGCAGAGACTCTGGGACTATTTAAATTTAAAACCCACTTGCTTCTGCTATATCTAGGCCAAAACTCAGGGAGGGCTGGGAGTCAGGAGCAGAGGCATTGCTTCTTCCTTATCCAGAGAAAGTGAGTGTGTCCCAGGGCTCATCCCGGTCCCCTGCCTGCACTCCCTGAGGGATCATTACTGGGACCATCATCACAGCATCTGTGGCAGAGCCACAGGGAACAGGGCAGCTGTGGGAGAGCCAGGGAGAGGGGCAAGGCTGCAGGAGGGGGAAAGTGCTGCAGAAGCAGGAGCAAGCAGGGAAAGGAGGGAGATTACTGACTGGTAATTAGAAAGCAATAAATCCCCTCAGCGTCTGACACTATTTTAAACCAATTTTTTACTGAGATTAATTACTGGGCAATCTCAGAGCTTTCTACCACAAATTGTGCAGCCTGTTGCGTTTACATCCCCATGGGAAAGGCATGAATGAGGGCACGTTGGGAAAGGGCAATTTCATTCCAGGAGGGAGCCATTGCTACAGGCATGGAAAGGGCATTTTAACTCAAGCAGCCTCGTTGTTTTGCCTGGCACTAACAGCTCCCCAGCCTCTGCTGCTTTCCCTTCGGATGCATCTTCTTGCCACAGCCTCAGTGCCTCCCTGCCATGTGCTGACATCTCTCTCCTCCCCGACAGAAACTCAGCAAAGCCAGATGCAAAAAAAAAACCCCAAAAAACAAAAAAACAATCAAATTCCAGCCCCAGACATTTAATCCCCATTCAAACTTCTCAGAGACATAAAAACAGGGAAACATATTTTGAGCGTGGTCCTTGTGCAGATGTTACCTGCAGGTGCCTGAGCAGCCCGTGTGTCTGTCGGTGCCATGAAATGACATTTGAACCATTTGTGGGCCCCTTTTTATGCCTGGATGGCAGACAGTGAGAGTTTTGTTGATAGGAAATCAGGGCAGGTTTGAGTCAAGCCAGGAGCCATGCAGAGGGAGCAGCAGCTCGGGACCCATGCTGCCCCTCATTTTTGGGGTACAACCTGGGGGCATCAGGCCTTAACTGTCCCACTGCTCCTAGAAGGGATGATTTTAAAACCTTTTGCAATCCATCAGCTAATTAAAGCTGCTAATGAGCTGCTCTGAAAGCCTCTGCGAGAGGACACTGGGGTGGCTGTGTAGGAGGGGGAACGTGTCACTGAAGGCTTCCCAGCCCTAACCCAGAGTCCCGCTGGCCCCAAAGGACTCGTCCACTTGCAGAAAAGCTTGAGCATTGCCACTAATGCCTCCCTGCTTACTGGTGTCTATGTGTCACTCAAAATATTGCACTTTTTTCACCCAGAAGTCTTCCCAGTCACATCTCTTTGGGATACTCCTCCTCTTCCTCCTCTTTTGTGCACTTGGCTCTGCAAAAATTCTTGTTTCCCTTTGCTGAGATTAATTTTCATTTAAAGAAAGTCTTGTCATTCGTAGCCTGTGATCACTGTTTCAGCAAGAACCTCTTCACCACAGCTTTCTGTGCAAATTCACCTGTTAAGAAGGTGTTGATAACACACTCTAGGGATTAACAAAATTTCTTGGAGGTTTTTTGGTTGTGATTTAGTTGATGGTTTTATCATGGGGGGAAAGGCAGCAGAGGATCCTGCCCACAGGGAACCTTCAAATTGTCTGGTCAGTTTGTGTAGGCTGGCTTTTAACCAGGGGCTTCTGCTCAAGGTCAATATTCATCCTTTTTGCAGTGTGTTTTTATTCCCTGCCCTCTGTTTCCACCCAGACTGATAATCTTGCTTCCCTACAGCAGAGCAGGAATGACTTTGGCTTCCTCTCCAGAGGAATTATTGAAGGGTTCTCAGGAGGATGCCGCAGACAGTGGTCCAGGGACATGCACCCTCCTCCAAGGAATCCCCCTTCCTCCCACAGGCCCCGGTCGCTCAGTGGGGGTGGCAGTGATGTGGGGAACAGCAGCAGCTTCTGGTGCTGTACCTGCCCCCTCCCCTCCTTGGCACGGCACTGCTTGGGCTGGGTACCTCTGCCAGGATCCTGGCTCCTCCAAGAAAAATCCAGGAGCAAGAACTGTCAGGATCCGACCTCCAGGCCACCAGCCAGGAAGCTCTTCCTGAGCATTTGGGCCAGAGCTCCCTGTTGGTCACCCCTCTTGGCAGGGGGGTCAGGAGGATGCACTTCACCCTTTCCTGGAGCTCGCACAGCTCTGCAAGAGAGCAGGCAGTTAATGGATGCTGCATCCTCCCTCGGCTGATCCATCAGTTTTGGACTTTTGTTCCCTGGCTTCTGGCAGAAGGAGGGAGGGATTGCCTGGCAGAGCCGCGTCCCCACGGGGTGGCAGCCTTTCCTGCTCTCTGGCTCTCCAAAGGGCTCCCTTCTCACCGGGTTTCAACACCTCCCCTGGGAGAGGGGAACCCGGGGCACAAGGCAAGCGGGCACATGGACCCAAGCAGAGTTGCACAACTCTGGCGTTTCTCGGTTTCTGATTGATTTGCAAGTTAGCCAGTGCTAAATAAAAACTGGGTGTAGCCTGAAAGTTTACCAGCATTTTTTGCCTTTTTTTTTTTTCTTTAAAGCAAGTTCTGCTACATGCAGTCTCCATAACCCCTCACCTCCTTGGCATCATCTTCAGGATTTGGGCTCTGCCACACAGGTCTCTAAAATATGAGATTAAAATAGCAGTAGCTGCCTCTGTTGGCAAAAAGAAGGGCTCCAAACACATCAAAAAAATTCACAATATTCTCTCAAAAGTGCCTAATGCTGACACTCTGGGCACACCTTTGCAGTTTGCTGCTGCTGTGTTGGGCATATAAATCTGGGAGACACAGCCAGAGGAGACTGTGGTGGCGTGGGCTCTGCCCCTTCTAACCTGGACTTTGTCCCTCCAGAGTGACCTCTTGTCAGGACTGGCTTGGAAAATCACCAGCTCACATGAGAAGAGCAGGTGCCTGCCGTGTCCCTCATTTCCCAGCTCCTAATCTGGCTTTTCCCAGCGGAAAACCAGTCAGGGTCCATTCAGAGTCCACACAGCAGGACTGGAGCCAGCTTACATGGTTGGTGCTTCACTTGCCATTAACTGCACGTTTAATGAAAAATGTGGCCTTGGGACAGCTGTGGGTGTTTGTGGCGTTTCTGAGAGTGCAGCACAAGTGGAATAAAAATGAAATCTCAGTCAGAGAGGCTGAGGCAAGATGATGGAGTGGTGTAAGTCGACCAAAACTCAGGAGACTTGCCTCTGCCTCAAAATCCATCCTCCTGCTGACTTGCAGAGACCTACCACACACCATGAGGGCCCTGAACTCTTCACAAAACTGTCTGTCTGCTTGGGGAGGGTGAGACACAGCTACCCTGGTACAGGCAGAGGCTGATCCGCAAGGCCCTGGAGCCTCCTTGAGCACTCATTTCTTCCAGGGTGGGCTGTCATATCTCGCTGGAGCTGTTTTGGGATGGTTGAGGGTCAGTCTGTGTAAGGGTCCAGAGGCAGGGAGGCTGTGCGTGGGGTGGGCTCAGCACCTGACCTCTCGAGGGGCTCATGGACCCTGTGCCTTTGTGTGGCGTGGGCTGGTGTGTCCCAGGGGAACCAACAGCTCAGCTGGCAGGCAGGAAAAAGGGAATTTCCATGATTCCCTTGCAGTGCTTTGTCTGTTAAAATTTCGTAGCTGGTCAATCATTTCATTATCCCCTGACCAGGGGAAAAGGAGCATCACCTAATTCAGCGTCTGCTCAGCTTTCAAGGCCACGAGTGTAGTGAAGATTTCAACATCACTTGTGTGCATTTCGGTGCACACAAAACTTGTCATATCCAACACAGTATTTGCACACTTGCAGCTTCATTTCCTTGGTGCCTTAAGTGCCGTGCTTAGAGATGCTGCACCAAAGGATTTTTACACCTTCATCCAACTATTCCTGCTTTCTTCCAAAGAACCGGCTGTGGTCTTGCATCTCGGTCCTTTCCCGATGCATTCCTGCCCTGCTCGCCCGGCGGGATCCCGGGACCGGCTCCGCTCCGCTCCCAGGAGGTGGCAGCAGCCCCTCGCCTGTGGGACCGAGCATCCTCCCGGCTTGGAAGGGAACACAGGATGGAAAGGCCACACTCGGTATTTGCTGAGCATCTCCTGTGTGTTCCTCCAGAGAATGCTGGGTTTTTCTTTTTTCCTTTCTTTTTCTCCCCGCTGCCCGCCCCCCAGCAGTAATGATCCCAGTTTTCTTTTCCCTCTTTTCCTTGACAACGTGCTCAAAGGAAGCAGAGCAGCACCATTGTCCACGCTGTCTCGGTTTTCCACCCACTCGGGCGGATGTCAGCCCCTCACCACAGGATTTAATGCACCGCTGTCTGCCTTCCACACTGCTTATTGCAACACCTTTCTGTTTCCCTTTTTTTCCTTCTGCTGGAGAAGTCTCTCTGAGCCAAAGCCTCATTCCCACCTTTGATGCCCTTTTCCTCCCTGCTGAGCCATGCTGGAGGACAGGGTGTGCAGGATCACCCTGCCACCGAGCCAGGAGGGTGGAAACAAGGGGGAGCACAGGGGAGTAGGCCCTCCAAAGTGTTTTGCAGGCCACCGAGGATCAAAGAGGTCTCTTTTAGTCCATCCTTGTCCCTTTTGTGAGCCTGGGACTCCTGGCTGAGCATCTCACTGAGATGATGTTGATATTGAGATAACTCAGCAGGCTCCTGCTGCCAGAGCTCAGAGGTGAGCTGCAAAGGCCTTCAAAAGTCTGCTTCATAGTTCTCCGTGCTGACTAAAGAAGGTCTGGGGTTTAATTTCCTGCTATTTTTTTTGTTTGTTGTTGTTTGGTTTTGCTTAAAGAGAAATATTTGGAATGTCTAGCCTTGTCTCTGCTGGTTTTGCTGGAAGGCTCCTTGGGCTTTTCAGAGGATTTGTTGAACTCTCTCACACTGTAAACAAAGCGTGTCAAATCCCTCCCAAAGATGCTGATTTTCCAAAGCGTTCTTTAACAGCCTGACCTTTCTTCTCCAATAATTTATGAACTAGTTCCAAACACTCCACAAAACAGTAATGCAAAAAGCCTGACTTATTTATGTGCCTCAGCAGGCCATAGGGGTAGGAAACCTATACATAGTCTTGTTTCAGTCTCTGGATGTGACATTATTTCCCCTGTGGGGTTCATGACACCAGGATACATAACCCTGTCCACGGAACTGAAACCAGGAAGCCCAACAGGCTCGTTCAGCTCCTGTAGCAATTTGGTTTCCCCTGATGATTTCTGCTTCTCATTGATTTTCAACATGTCAGCACAAAGCCTCACCTGAATTTAATGCAAAACAAATACCCTGTCACATCAACACAGGGAAAATGGAATGCGATGAACTTAATTAGCAGGGGCAGGGTGATTCAGCGGAGTCTGGGACGGGATTCTGTGAAGGAATCGTTCACAATTTTTTGCTAGGCTGTAGTTTCTCTAGCAGTACACAGCAGAGCTGACTGGTAAGCATGCCAGGCTGGCTTTTCTCTTCCAGACACTACTGATGCCCTATGATTTCATCTCCTTATCATTTTAGGGAGGCTGCACTGAGTAAGAGAGGTGTAGACTGGGGTGCATGGAAGGCTCAAACAAGAAATGGTACCGATGGGTGAACTGGTGAAGTTGCCTATAACAATATTTCCATCTCCCTTGGAAAAGACATGCCAGCCACACTCCACCTTCTCCCCTGGGGGGGCCTGCAGATAACTCAGGAATAAAGTCTCCAGCTAAAGTATTGAGAATAGATCAACTCCTTTATGGTTCAGTAATACAACCTTAAGCAAATTCAAACCAAAACACAGATTAGGGGCTATATATGTACTTTTCTCCTTTGATCAAAGGAGCCACTGTAGCATCTGAAACACTTGTAAATGCTCTCCAGTGGAGCATAACAGAATTCAGCTTGTGGTCCCCGTGCAGCTGGACAGTCCTGCTTTCCTTCCCAGCAGCTGATGCTCAGACAGGGTCTGAACTGGCATTTGAGCTTCTCATTCACATTGATGCCTGGCAAATTGCAGAAGGCTGCCTTTTCCATGTTTGTGTCATTAACCAAGCAGCTGAAAATGCATTAATTTAACCAAGACATTAAAAAAAACCCCAAACAAAACAACAAAAAAACCCAACCAACCAACAACAAAAAACCCCCCCCCCCCAAAAAAAAAAAAAAACCAGGACAGAGGGGCCTGACAGCATTTTACCTGCCTGTTTTGGAGTAAGACAGCATAAATGGAAGGAAAAACTCATATTCACAGCACTTGTGGTTTCATTTGCACAGACCTGTCACCACCAGCCTTTGCAGGAGGGATTTCTGTGCAGGGGTGATGTGGTGACAGAGAATCAGCCTGAGGTGAGCAGTCCCTGTGCCAAAGAACCCCTCTCCCTGTGACCACCACAGCACTCGGGTCAGAGAGGGGTTTCTCCCCACGTGTTTGCACCACAGAATGAAGTCCCCCGATAAATCAGATGTGAACTCACGTTTCTCAAGCATCTGAGGTGAAATGCTCTCTTTTCCTTGGAAGAGAACCAGACACCAAGGTCTCCAGCATATTTTGCTGTAGCTGCAATGTCTCAGGACACAGCCAGGTCAAAGGGTCGTAGACAGAGGGAATATTTTTCATTACATCCACTAGCACAGCTGGAAAAATCAGAGGAGGTTTTGGGCTCTGAAGCCAATCTACAAGTCAGTGAGGACTTTGAGAGATGAGCCTTGACCGTGGTTGTCATGGTAGGTTAGACATTACCCCCTCCCACTGCTGTGCCTGGTCTGCAGGGAGGTGCACGGGAGGACAGTGGCAGCAGCCACGTATCCCACACGTTCTGCCAACATTTTTATGCTCAGTGCCTGTGCTGCAGCACTTGCATGGGTTCACAGGTGCTGCCAGCCCTCACATGTCTGCCAGTAAATGGGAGCAGAGTTGGGACACCATGCAACAGCAGCAGAAATCTGGTTTAATCTCTTCTCTGATAGGTTCACTTCTCTGATAAACCTTAAGGAAAGGAAAGATGGAAGTCTGGACAGTACAGAGGGGTAAAAAAGCACGTATGCAGTTAAACTGTCATTACTTCTTGTTATAAGGTAAGCATGAAAATGTGTAAGATTTTATATTAAAAAGTAGACATATAGTATACAGGAGCCTGGGAGAAAACTCTTCTAGTCCATAGGGCTGCTTTAAGGCTGGATTCTTTGGGTGCAAAAGCTGCTTGGGTGGCTCTTTGCAGAGAGGTTACATGAGCTCAGGTGGCTGCGTGAGCCCCGCACAGGCAGGGCTGGGACAGGGAGAGGGAATTATTGAGCCCCTTGATGGTGGGGACCAAAGTTTAAGCATGACAAGGTTTAAGAAGTCAGCAGAGGGGCAGAGGAGGAGGTGCCTGAGGAAGGAACATTTGCAAGAGCATGTAGTGAGAGGACAAGGGGCAATGGCTTCAAACTGAGAGTAGGTTTAGATTAGATAATAGGAAGAAATTATTTACTGTGAGGGTGGGGAGGCCCTGGCACAGGTTGCCCAGAGAAGCTGTGGTTGCCCCATCCCTGGAAGTGTCCAAGGCCAGGTTGGACAGGGATTGGAGCAACCTGGGATAGTGGGAGGTGTCCCTGCCCCTGGCAGTGGGGTGGAATGGGATGAGCTTTAAGGTCCCTTCCAAACCATCCTATGATTCTCTGATGGGCAACCACGGGACATCAGCACTGACAACAGCCAGCAGTACTCAAGGGGTGAGGGCTGTGTGCCAGGATCTGGGCCTGGAGGAGGTTTTCGTGGTATTTTAGACCTGGTGGGTGGGTGCCTTGGGAAAAAGTGCGGGTGTTGTTACTCTTGTTTTGGCAGCATCTGCTCACAGAGGATGGACAAAATTCAGACATGTCCTGGTGGGGAGAAAAATCTCCTGGGGAAAGTCCCTGTATCTAGAAAGCCAAAGACTCCTTGGGGAAGCCCCAAACTATCCCCAGCAGTGGGGAGGAGGCCTCAAGGGAGAAAGTGAAGTTGTGCATAGGTGGTGCCCCTGCTGACTGCTGAAGGGTGCCAAAGCCACATCGGTGTTCAGCTGAGCAAAGAGCAAAGACCACACCTCCACCACGTGCAGGACTATCACTAATCAAACTATCACGTTTCCTTCATTTGTGTGGACACGGCGACAGCACCACGCTGGGAGAACTGTGGGGACCAGCAGGCACGAACCATTCCGCTAAGCCCTGCAAAATGCCAGAACCTCTGTCCAGAACTTCCCCTTTTCAGCTAAAATCCGCTGCTGAAAATAACCCTCCCTTCCAAAGGATGTCCCTGTTTGAGCACTTGGTGTGCCCACGGTGCATGACAAGGGGGTTATTTATTGCCAGCAGGCTGAGAATAGGATTTTATGGGGAGAGGGAGGGTGGCAAAGCCTATTCCCAGCAAGCTGGGACTTTTTAACCCCTGTTACTGAGTTAACCAATGCACTCACTTACACCAGGGATGCATGGGGTCATCAAGGTCTCCTGTAATACTTCCAAGCCCACAAACTTTCCAGCTGCCACTGGCAGGCTGGCTGCTCTCTGGGGCTCCCCTTGGACCCTGGTTGTACATTCCGTTTTCTTGCAGTCAGATCTGGCTTGGCAACAAAACTCCCCAAGCAGTAATGTGAGGTTCCCTTCACTTGTCCTTTAAGAATCAAAGCCCCAGGCAAAACCCAGAAGGTTGCACACCAGTAGAACAGGTAAACTGGAGGCTGCCCAGCTGCTGGCCTGTCCTACCGGTGCACTTGGGAATGTTGGTGGGGAAGTAACCGCCTGGCTCACCCCATCCAGTCCCCTTCTGCCATGAACAACCACGTGAAAGCCTGTCCTGCTCAGCAAAACTCACCGAAGGTTTTCTTCCCAAGCCCCAGTGCACTCTAGAACAGAAAACACTTCCTGACCATCCTTGAGTGGACTTGGACAGGGTGAGAGATCAAAAGCCACAAACTCTGCTGCACTAGAGGGGGGCTGCAGGTGAGCTCAAGGGCCTTGCCAGCATCCCAGCAGGAGAAGGGTGCTGGGAGATGAAAATGCCATGAGCCGCCTGCAGAGGAAGAATCCTGGGAAACCTGCTCTCAGCTTACTCATGCTTTTAGGAAGTTTTTAGGGAGTGTGAGCTCAAACTCATGTGCAATGAGCAGCTAAGAAAGGGTTTGGGATCAGGTTGTGAATGGCAAGCCCCAGCACTCATGCATTTCCCACCCCTACTGCTTGCTCCTCTCTGGGCTGCAGGGACAGGGTTCAGCTCTCCTAACTCTGGAGGCCCAGGGCAGACATCTCAGTCTGAGCTCACTGTCCTTTTCTACCTGGACAGGCAGTGGAAAGGAGCAGCCACTCCATGGACACACTCCATGTAACCCATCTTAGCCAAATCCACCAGGAAGAGAGGTATTGCTCCCAGGATGAGATGATGTCTGTCCTTTGGCTTGGGAGATAATTAATTGTAAGTGTCTACATCTGAGTGGATGAATCTTATCCAAATCACCCACCTCATGCTTGGGAAGAACTGCGGTCAGAGGACCTGCTGGATGGCTTTTCTCCTCATCTGAGTCCCTTGAAACCTTCCTTGTGGGTTGAGTGAGTGCCAGGCTCTCCCTCTTTGTAGCGTCCTGGAGCTCAGATGAAAGGTGTGCCCAAGCACAGACTCATGCAGAGCCTGTGTGGCGGTGGAGAAAGTTGAGACAGAAAAGTGAAAATTGGTACGAAGGGAGAAAGAATGGGAATATTGGTATGCAAAACTCCCAGAGGAGTAACTGGCAGGAGGGGGACAGGAAGGATGGCAGCTGTTGGTGGCACCTGGACTGGCAGGTCTTTGAGAGGTACATCTGAGGACAGCTTCTCAGAACACCCAGAGCAGGAGGAAAAGGACTCAGGAGACAAAATCCTGATGACTCATGGAGAGGTGTGGCGGGATGGAGAGACTCACCACTGTCAGCTCCTGATGAGTGAAAAACAGCATCTCTGAACCTGCAGAGACACTCAGGACACTTGGTGAGGACTGGACAGTCAGTGTTCCTGGTCCTCTGTGCCAGCATGAGGAATCATGGCCAGATCTGGTGGATACAAACTTCTCAGTTCCCCAGGCTTTGTGACTATGACAGTATGAGGGAGTGACTTTCGTTTTGTTTAAAAATAAATCACTCTTCTCCGCTTATCAGGTCTGGCATTGAACTTTACTGCATTTTTATTCATATTGCAGCATTATTTCCTACAGCAGAGAAACAAGCCTGGACTTGGAAATAGGCTTGGACACAGTCTTCTGGTCTTGGAAGGGCCTTAAGGCAGCCTGGTGGATTTGGACTTATAACCCCTCTGTGGTGTTAAGCTCTGTCAGAGTCTAAGGTTACCCTGAACTTTCCAAGTGAAAGGCATTGGCTCAGGTTTGCTTGAGACTTGGCTTTGGCTTGTCTGAAAGATCTGTGAATCCCTAAAACCCTTCAGCTTTGGCTCACTCGTTTCACAGGCTCTGATGAAGTACAAGAAATTTGCTGCTGCACTGATCACAGGATCACGGACTATTTCGAGCTGGAAGGGACCCACAAGGATCATCATAGCCCAGCTCCTGGCCCTGCACAGGACAGCCCCAAAAATCCCACCCTGTGCCTGAGAGTGTTATCCAAACCTGTGCACAGTCACATACGCCAGCGCAATGTTGGCAAGGGTGGATGTCGAACTCTTGGGCCATTGTGGGATTACTGTGCAGCCCCTTGGTCTGTGATTCCCATCCCTATGGAGAGCCTGACTCTGGGTTTCCAGTTTTCACTTGAGTCTCTTTTCGCTTGGAAGTTTAAAGCAGGGATTCCCATAGGAAAGGTGCCTTCCCTCTTCGGTTTGAGGCTGGCTCAACATTTTCTGAGTGATGACCGGGACAAAAACCCAAGCACAAGCTCATGGGAAACCAAGGCAGAGAACAGGGAGGAACCTGGGATAGATTGCCAGGGTCTTGGCACACTGAGATAAACAAGCCAATGCAGTGTTTGCTCAGTGTGTATTCCGTGGCTGAAGTTTCAATGTCAGTGCCTGCTGAAATCCTGCCCTGCTCAGCTGCACACCTTCACCGTTACATTTGCCATATTTCAGACGTCCTTCTCCATATCGGGTTATATAGGACCTCCAAATTTCCGGGTATCCTCCAAGCATTTCTTAATATTTTAACACACATACACTTTAGAAATGGAGAAAAGGATAAAACCTAGGCCAGCTGAACCAATGAGGCATTCAGCTAAACACAACTTTTTTGTGCAAAGGCCAGGCACAGAGATGGTTTTGCAAAAATCTTACCAAACACAAATTCAAAGTAGTGGGAATAGTTTGCAGACTTTGATTGTTCACCTCTTGTGGTTAAACCCCAGCTGGCAAATAAGCCCAATGTAAGCCCTTTCTGTCTCCCCTCCAGTGGGATAGGGGAGAGAGTTGGAAAAGTGAAAAAACTCATGGATTGAAATAAAAACAGTTTAACAGGTAAAACAAAAGCCCCGCACTCGAGCAAAACAAAACATGGAATTCATTCCCCACTTCTCATGGATGGGCAGGTGTCCAGCCACATGCAGGAGAGCAGGGCTCCCTCACACTTCACAGTGACTTGGGAAGACAAACGAATCACTCCAAACACCCTCCCTTCCTCCTTCTCCCCCCAGCTCTGTATGCTGAGC
>WBMZ01011877.1:0-136455 GCA_013400975.1 Atrichornis clamosus
CCCCGATCCCCCTCAGCCGCCATTACCCGGCCGCTCGCGCCGCCGCTCCCGCGCTCCGCCGCCGAGCCCGCCGGGAGCCGCCGCCAGCCAATGGGGAAGCGGCTCGCGCTGGCCGCGCGCACCCGCCGCGCCTCGTTCTCGTCCTCACTTCCACTTCCGGCGGCGGAGGGGGAAGGACGTGCGGCGGCGGCAGCGGCAGCAGCAGAGCCGACGTGTCGCAGCGGGGACTCGGCGACATGGTGAGGGCGGGGGTGAGGGGGACCGGGGGTGGCCACGGGGGGCCCCTCCCGGTGGCAGCCCGGCCCCGCTGAGCACCGCCGTGTCCCCGCAGGAGCTGGAGGCGATGAGCAGATACACGAGCCCGGTGAACCCGGCCGTGTTCCCGCACCTCACCGTGGTGTTGCTGGCCATCGGCATGTTCTTCACCGCCTGGTTCTTCGTGTATCCCCGCGGCTGAGCGCGGGGGAGCGGGCGGGGGGTCCGGAGCCTTGCTGTGCCTCCCAGTGCCGGATTATCGCCCTCATCCCGGGGCTGGAAGGGGCAGGGAAGCGGGCGGGGGTGCCCTCCCCTTGCTGTGCCTCTGTTACCACCTTAACCCCGGTCTGGCAGCTACGAGGTGACATCCACTAAGTACACCCGTGACATCTACAAGGAGCTTCTCATCTCGCTGGTGGCCTCGCTCTTCATGGGCTTCGGCGTCCTCTTCCTGCTGCTCTGGGTCGGGATCTACGTCTGAACGCCTTGGATGGGGAATTCTGGGAAGCTCTTTTTATATTTCTTTTGTATTTCAAGGAAAAAGCGGCTGTAGCAGGTGTGGTCTGCGACGGGCCGTGACCCACCCGTGAATAAAAGTGGCTCTGCGACACATCTGCCCGGGGACTCCTGCTTTGTCTTTTGCCACCTGGCTTTTCCAAATGGCTTGGATCGAATTATGGAATGGCTAAGGCTGGAAAAGCCCTCTAGAATCATCCAGTCCAACCAGTCCTCCAGCACTGCCAAGGCCAAGTGCCAGCCCATGTCCCCAAATGCCACATCCACATGGATTTTAAATCCCTCCAGGAATGGGGACTCCACCTCTGGAGTCTGTTTCAATACTTTACAGCCCTTCCCATGAAGGAATTTTCCCCAATGCCCAACATAAATGTGCCCTGGTGCACCTTGAGGCCATTTCCTCTGGTCCTGTCCCTTGTTCCCTGGGAGCAGAGCCCAATCCCACCTGGCTCTGCCCTCTTCTCAGGGATTTGTGGACTGGGATAAGGTCCCCCCTGAGCCTCCTTTTCTCCATATTGGCACAAGATCCAGGAACCTTGGGATATGCCCAGTGTTATCCCAGATTTCCATGCTCTGTGTGTGGCCACAAGTGTTTCAGTGCCACCTTGTGTCCTGGTGCAGCCAGACTGTGGAAAATAAATCCTAAATCTGCTTTTAATCCCTCAGCCTTCTTTGCCATAGCATCCCCTCACCCTTTTTTGGGAATGCTGTGCCTGTTCTCATCCCAAACCAGGAATTTTGTGGCCTGTTGTTGGATGTGCCTTTCATTAATTCCTGAATAAACTGCTTGGCCTAGAAACAAGGAATTATTTATGGATCTTTAAGGGGCAGACTGGAATATTAGCCCAGCTCCAAATGACAAATTCAAGCCCCAGTTTCCTATTTGGGAAGGAATATTTCCTTCGATGGACTCTTGGATCCTTCTGGATCTGAGTCTGCCCTCTGACAGTGTGAGCAATGAGAAGTAAGAGGCAGATTCTCCTTTTATTTTTCCTTGCTTTCTCTTCCCCTCTTCCTTTCTCCTTTTTTCTTCTCCTTTTCCCCTTCTCCATTTAACTTTTCTTTTCCCTTCTTCTTTCTTCATTTTTCTCCATTTTCCCTTCCTAATATATTTTCCTTTCTTCCATTTTATTTCTTTATTTTTCTCCTTCTTCCTTTATTTTCCCTTCTTCCTTTCTCCTTTTTTCTTCTCCTTTTCCCCTTCTCCATTTAACTTTTCTTTTCCCTTCTTCTTTCTTCTTTTTTCTCCATTTTCCCTTCCTCCTATATTTTCCTTTCTTCCATTTTATTTCTTGATTCTTCCCCTTCTTCCTTTATTTCCCCTTCTTCATTTCTTTTCCCTTTTTCCTTTCTCCTTTTTATCCCTATTCCAAACGACCCTGCCTGGGCATATCCAGAAATTTCCACTGACTAAAGACCTGGAATTTCCTCTATCCTGTGGGCAGTTTTACAGCCATTCACCAGAGTTATTCTGTAGGAAGGGAGGAAAACACCAGGAGCCATCCTTGGATACAAAGCAGTATTTATATATTTTATTCATATGGGCACATTTACCTCCAGCATAAAACAAAGTCTAAATAAGCCAAACAAAACAAAACAAAATGGGGAATCCGGAGACTCAGCCCTCAAATTCAGCAAAATATAAATATAAATCAGGAAGAAAAGAGGGGAAACCACACTTGTTCCCCACAAATAAAAACCAGGAATCAAGAAGAACCTGCTACAAATGCAACTCTACAAACTGGCTGGCAAAATACAGTGATTAAAGCTGTGGCAGCAACATTGAATCCAACAAAATTAGTGCTTGACTGGTGCTTTTTCCTTAATTCTTCCAGTGGTGCCAGAGTCTCTATTTACAGGCTTTAAGCTCCAACAGTAGGACAGAAGAGTTGGGAATTTGCTTTTGAAACAAACTCCCAAACGGCCTCATTTTTCCACCCTTTTGTCTTCCTTCCTGCCAGGAATGTCTCTTTGCTGCTGGATATGGAGGGATTTCCCCAAGCTGGAGAGGTGGGCTCAGAATTCCCTCTGTGCCACGCAAGGAAAGGCCTGATTGTGAACTCTCTTGGAAGTGATTGGGGACAGGGAAGGGGCAGAGATGCACTTTGGGGAGGAAATCCATACGAACAGCTGTTTCCACAGGCCTGGAAGCAATTCCATGACTCCTTACTTTTTAATTCTGAACCCCTTTTGAGCTCGATGCTGCCTCGCTGGGCAGCAGCCGAGGATCTTTATCATGGAATCCTGGAATGGCTTGGGTTGGAAGGGACCTTAAAGCTCATCCAGTCCCACCCCCTGCCATGGGCAGGGACACCTTCCACTATTCCAGGTTGCTCCAAACCCATCCAACCTCTCCTGGAGCACTTCCAGGGATGGAGCATCCAAAAATTCTCTGGGCAACCTGTGCCACTTTAAGATATGAGATATTACTGACACTAAAAACTGCATCCTGAATCCCTGTCCTCTTCTGATCCCAGGGATTGCTGCCAGCTCCGAGTGGGGAGGGCTGGCTTTGGCACTCCAGGAATTGCCACATCCCAGTTAAACCACCCGGACATGTTTTTGAGGCAGCATTTGACACCTCTGTGGGAAAACACTGTTCCCTGGGCTGTTCCATATGGAAAAAGGCACTAGAGATGTTCCCAAGCCCTCAGGCACTTGGTTTGTCTGGGATATCCCTAATTCCCATGGCTGAGTGTCATGGGGACACCTGAGAGATCCCAACTCCTCCTGGGCCACCACTGATTGATTCCTTCCTTCAGGAGTGCGGTGGGATGTACCAGGGGGGTGACTGCAGGCTCTGCTCCTCCCAATATTCCCTGTTTCCTCTTCCAGGGGCTTTTATCCCAGCTTGGCATCACTCACCTGAGGAAGGACATGCCAGCCTGGGCCACTGATTGCCAAGGGGACAACAAACCTGCCAAGGAAGCCCCTTCCCAGTTTAAAGCCAGGAAAAACCACTCAGGGCAGGTGGAGGGAAGAACACTGAGCTATATCCAGGTGTTTCCTTCCCAATTTCAGGGAGAAACAGAGAATCCTGCTGAGCACGGACCCACCTGCTGGTACACAGGCATTCCCAAGCCTTGGGGCGTCCTGTTGTCCCATCGAGCTTCCCAAAATTTGGGGTTCCGACAGCTTGGCTGCTTGGAATTCCTTGCTCGCCCACTATTCCCTGCTTCCCAGGATTCAGTGGATTTTAGTACCTACAATTCAGTGTTTGCTGCTTCTAGGCCATGAAACCATCCTATGGTTTTTGGTGGCAGATGCCAAATCCAAGTGATATCCCAAGGAATTTTAGGGTTGCTTTGCTGGGATAAGCTCAGGAGGTGGATGACAGGAGATAAATTCCCAGGACCATCACTTTACCTGGATAAAAACTATCTTTGATTTTCTGGAGCAGCTTTAGTGTCCTCAGGATCAGCGTGTGGCATTCCCCCCTCACAGTTTCCATAGGGAAATCCATCTTGGAATAGCCTGGAGGTGGCTGAACTTCCAGGAATGCAGACAACTCCTTTTGAGCACGAGGGGTCGGAGCAGGACGGGAAGGAGGAAGCACAGGGAGCCATTTGGCTTTCCCATGGGACACACGTGGCTCAATGGGGCCAGAACGAAATTCCCATTTTTTTTTCCAGCTTAAAATCCATAATAATTCAGTAGTTTAGCAAGTTAAGAACTTGTAACAGTGAAATCCCCCCCTCACGACTCTCAGCCCGCTGCCGCTGCCATCCCACTTTTTGGGAGCCCACCACCCTCTCCCGAGGCAGAGATCCCACCCGGACACAGATCCTGGTGTTCCCAGGGATTTGGCCTTGCTCCGCAGGGCACTCCAGGCTTTGCCAGTGCTGCACATCTGGGCAGAGGTTGGCGTTGGCTCGAGAGCCGGCCAGGCCGCTCCGCACACGCCACTTCCAAGCGGATAAAAACGGATCCCGCCACACCCAAGGCGGGAAAGTCCCAGTCATTTGTCACCCCTGGGGTGGTGACAAGCGTCCCCAGCAGCGGCTCCAGTGGGGGTTTTATCCATCCAGACCTGGATATCCCATACGGATATGGGATTTAAGAGCACAAAGAGGAGGGGGAATGAGGAAGCTGCTCCTTCTCTGGTTGTTCCCAGAGGAATGTGTCCATTGGCAGGGCCGGGAGTCTCCGGGGGTTTCTGGGAAGTGGCCCAGGGCCAAGTAGAAGGAACAGGACTCCAGTGTGTGACTTCCAGTATGTCCAGGCACAGCCTTCCTTTCCAGGCCAAACTCCAGCATTTGGCTCTTGGAAAGGGCTCCAGTGTTGAAGCAATTCCAGTGTTGTGAAGAACTGATGTGGGACATCTGGGAGCACCGGGATGCAGCTCCCGTCCGTGGAACGAGCATCCCTCTGGGACGTGGCAGAGCCGTCCACGTTCAGTCCGGTGTGGCGCTTCCAAATCCAGTGTTGGAAGGGGAGGGAGAAGTGATGGAGGACACAAACATCCCCGTAAGGGAAGGAGAGGGATGTGGGATGCTGGGAATCGGTGTGAGGTCACCCCGGGAGCCACCACGGGGCTGGTGGTGGCTTTTAGGTCCTGTGTGTGTGCCGAGCCTCAGTGTCTCCAGCCACCGTCATTCCAGCTCCAGAGCCGCCGCGGGACACCGGGATGAGGTGGGGCTGGGGGCCAGCGCAGCAGGGAATTCGGGAGGCTCCCGAGTGGCACCAGTCCCCCTCCTGTCTCCAAGCAGAGGGCACTGGTGCTGCTGGGACTCACTCACAGAGCCAGTAAAACTGGAAGTAATAATCCGTGAAGAGCTGTCCCAGCTGCTCCGGGGAAGTGCTGCAGTCGGCTCGGCCCTGGGAATGGGAAAAGCAGCTCACAGAGAGGGGCACAACTCCCAGGGCAGAATTCTGCCTGGATTATGGCTGGGGCATGGAAAAATCATCCCTGTCCTACCCACAGGACTGTGGGAGGCTATTAGTGCCATGTGGCTGCTAAACCTGCCATCATCCCACATTTCCCTCTCCTTCCACATGGCCCTGGACAAGCTGGGAATACTCACCGGCTGCGCCACTCGGAAGTGGTAGGAAAACTCCTGGAAAGACATCATTACCAGGGGCCAGCGGTGCGTGGTGTCCTGGGGAAGGAAGGGGGAGAGCTGGGATGAGAGCAGGGATGAGCCTGGGGGGTGTTCTCCAGGCTGGATTGGTGAGGAAATACTTGGCCCCACGGATGTTCCCTGGAGCACAAGAGGGATGAGGAGGGGCTGTGGGAGCTGGGGGGGCTCAGCCTGGAGAAAAGGAGGATGGTGGCGACCTGCTGGCTCTCCACAACTCCATGACAGGAGGGTGCAGCCAGGTGAGATCAGGCTCTGCTCCCAGGGAACAAGGGACAGGATGAGAGGAAGCAGCCTCAAGCTGCACCAGGAAGATTTAAGTTGGATATCAGGAAAATTCCTTGATGGGAAGGGCTGTCCACCCCTGGCACAGGCTGCTGAGGGGTGTAGGGAGCACCTTTAATCCTGGAGGGATTTAAAAGCTGTGTGGATGTGGCACTTGGGAACATAGTGGCCTTGGCCGTGCTGGGGGAACAGCTGGACTTTTCCAACCTCAATCATTCCATGTTTGAGCATGAATTCCTTCTGGGAACTCTTGTGCTACACTCAGTGTGTATGGATTCTGTGAGCCGTCCCCTCCTCCCTACCTGTACATCCATGGAATCTGTGGAGCTGTTCCTGCTCACAGCATCCTGGCAGGGATCACCGGAGACAAGGCCACAAAGGGAGATGGACACAGCGGAGGAGGAGCTGGGAAGAGAGGACACAGTGAGACTCTGGAAAGGGGAACATCCCTCCCTTTCCCATGGAAACACCGTGGCCACATCAGGCACTCCGGGGGCTCCCAAAGGACACGATCCATGTCCACTCACTTCATCTCCAGGGTCAGGTTGGTGTTCACGGCTGTCCGCTGGCTCACAGGGATGCGGTAGCTGAAATTCCCAGTCCTGGGAACACAGAGAGAGCATTAGATGGCACCAGGCTGTGGGAAGGCTGGGAAAGGACCCAAAATCCGTGTCGGGCTGAGAATTCAGAGGGCAGAACTTCCCAAATGTCCCAAGGACGAGGCATCACCAAACACAACCCCTGAAGGAAGTAGTGGGAGCACCAGCTCCTCTTCCCACGGAGCGGTGTGAGGTGGTGTCAGAAAACACCCAAGAAAATCCTGGAAGAACTCCAAGATCTTCCCATTTGCAGCTCCCACAGCGCTGCTGCCACCAAGGTGCCAGCAGCCGGCCCTTCCCGCTCACCTGCAGGCGCCGGCAGTGGCGCAGTACCGGGAATGGATGGCCAGGTTGATCTCCAGGATCCGGATGGATTGCAGCACTGGGCTTAGCCCTGCCAGGGAAAGAACAGGGTGTTTAGGAATAGCAAAGGGTGGAGAATCCCGAGGGAGTGGGCTGGAAGGGAAAGAAGATGGGATCCACCTACCATCCGTGCCGGGTTGCTCCGTGCGGGGCCGCTCGCTCACCGGCTGCCGGAGGCTGCGCTGCTGCCGGGAGTTGCTGCGGGAGAGCGAGAGGTTGGAGATGTACTTGGATTTGCCCTGGATGTGGGAGAAGGGGGAGGAGGGGCTGGCATTGGGGCTGCCGAAGCTCTGAGACCTGTCAGGAGTCTTTGGCCACTTGCTGTAGGAGCTGGATTTCCCGCTGATGCCCCTGGATTTGGCTTTGATATTTGTCACCGGCAGCAGGGAGGGCTGGCTTTGGTCTGTGGAAAAACGGGAGAGAAGGTTGTGCTCAGAGGCAGGGAGAGTCTGGGAGCACCGGGATCTCCCTGTCCCCATGGCACCTCCTGATGCTTCCCAGGATGCCCAGAGAAGCTGTGGCTGCCCCATCCCTGGAAGTATCTCAGGCCAGGTTGGACGGGGCTTGGAGCAACCTGGGATAGTGGAAGGGGTCCCTGCCCATGGCAGGGGTGGGACTGGGTGGGCTTTAAGGTCCCTTTCCATCCAAACCATTCCAGGATTCTGTGCTTCCATTCCCTCTGTGCCTGATGTGGTGATGGAACGAGGAGGGAATGAGGGATGGAATCTCAAGGCAGGGCTGCTCAGGTAAGCTGAGCACGGCATAGCTTCCCTGTGACTTTGTGCTGGCAACTTGGGAAGTTCCAAATCCTTTCCAGACCCCACATCCCCCTGGCAACAGGATCCAAATGGAGCCACATGGGCAGAGAAGGACATAAAGGATATGTAAGGATAGGAAGGGTAGAAAGAAGGATAGAAAGGATATGTATAGGAATATCAGCTATTAGAGAGCATTCAAAGGAGTGGGATGAGGATGAGGAAGGATCTAGAGGGAAGAGGGAGCTGGGATTGTTCAACCTGGACAAGACTGAGACCTCACAAGGAGCAGCTGTAAGACAGGGCTGAAGACACGAGGAGACACAAACCTCGGAGGTGTCCCAGCATTCCTGGGAATCTGGGCTGGCCCTCACCTGTCCGGTTGGTGGCATGGGCAGGGCTGGTCTCCGAGGGGACAACGGAGGAGACGTCGGTGGGAGCAGCGGAGCAGCACGTGGAAAAACAGGGAGGGCTGAAACAGGCCAGCACACCACCATCGGGAATGCCGAGGGCTGCTCCATGCGTGTCCTCCGGGACTGCAGGGACACAGGGAATGAGTCGAGGGATGGAATGGGAGCAGCACCAAGTGTCCTGCACCCCTTCCATGAGAGCAGAGCCATCCCAACCCATCGCCCACCGTGCTCCAGGGGATTCCTGCTGCTGGTTCTGTCGGATGCAGCCGTGGATCGCACAGTCTGTGTCTTGTCTATGTTCTGGCTTGACCTGGAATGCAGGAAAATATGCTGGAAACCTCCCAGAGGGAGACAACGGAGTCACTCGTAGGTGGAGAGAGAAGAGGGCGCATCAGGATGATGAGAAGAGGGACATGGAGCAAGAGGAGACGTGGAAGAGAGCAGAGTGGAGTGGGAAAGGCAGGAGAAGGGCACACGAGCCATGAAGACAACAAGGAGAGCTCAGAAATTCCAAAGGGGATCATGTGGCTGTCCCATGTCTGGCAAGGACAAGTCCCAGCTGGTCCAGATGATGCCAGCAATGCTCCTGGAACATCTTGGAACAGGGATTTGACTCCTAACAGTGAGCTCCTAGGTGGATTTAGGTGCTAGGGACTCAACAGGCTCCACGCTCTCACCATTCCCTAAGGAATGTGCCCTTTATCCCTTGATGACAGGTTGTTCCTCACCTCGTTCTCTGGAAACACATACAATCCCCCCCCAAAACTCATCCCCATGGAATTCCAGGTGTTTCCCTGCAGCTATCCAAGACCTGAGCTGAGGACACCACAGGCATCTCCTGAGGGTAAGGGAGATGGGAAAGGGAGGGAATCTTTCTCCCAGGCCTGCAGCACAAGGAGCACTTTTGGACACCTGTGTCCATGTCCCACCTGAGCATCACTCCAGGTTTCTCTGGGATTAATGGAGCTCCACTCATTTAGAGGAATTACAAAACCACTTTGTCATCTGCAAGATTTATCTTATTACAGGGATTTCTTTTCCAGGTGGAAGGAGACTCAATGCCAGTATCCTGGAGGGAATGTGGGCACAAGCCTCTGGAGCTTCACCTTCATCCCAGTCAAAATCCAACCCTTACCCCTCATGTTCCTCCATGCCTTATCCACATTTTCCTTACATGGCTTTATCTTGCTCCAGCTCTCCCTGCAGGAAGCAATTTCTTTATTTAACCTTTAATTAATTGATTTTCCATCTCCTAATCCTGATTTCCCCTTCCTAATGAGGTCCATAATCCTTCCTCCTGGAATCCCACTGAAAGTCTCACATCCCTTTCTCTGCTTTCAATTTTGCTTCAGTGTGTTGCTTTTCCATGGTGCAGATGGCAGGAAAAAAAGAGGAATGAAGGGATGAAGGGATGAAATAAGGGAATAATGAAACAGTAACATACCGTGGACACAGAGCGACCGGAATTCCGGGACCCCCGTGCCGGAAGAGGGCCAGGAGACAGGCAGTGGGCACAGCAAAGGAGCTACAGGACAGTGCAGGGAGACAGGGAGAACAGGAAAGTGGTAAGATGGCATGGAGGACAGGGAATGAAAGAGGAGATAGAAGATAACGGGAAGGAAAAGACAAAATGGGGAAATTAAGGACAAAGCAGAAGGAAAATGGGTTGGATGAGAGATGTAAGGTGAGGAGGGAGAAAAATGGAAGAGGGAAAAGAGGGAGAAAAAGAGACTCATTCATTATCAGGTAACACGAGATCCCAAAGCTGATCCAGCCCCGCTGCACCAGTGGGATGAGGCTGTTTTAGTCCAGCTGGAGGCATCCACGGAACATTCAGCACATCCTAACAGAGTATTTCCTTTTCCTTCTTTATTCCTCACTTCTCACTCCAGATAATTCAACCACCATCGGACTGGGATGTGTGGATGTGCTCGGCTGGGTTTGCAGCTCTGGAATTGTGCTCAGTAATCCCTATTTCTGTGCCCCAGCCTCTCCCAGGTGCCCTCCTCCCTCACAGTGATTCCCGAAATACCCACCCATCGATATCCACGAGATCCTCCTCGCTGCGCAGGCTCAGCACATAGAGCGTGGACATGGACACCACGCTGGAAGAGAGAGGGACACGGAGCAAGGATATGGCATGGGACTGATCCGCTTCCAAGGGATTCCAGCCCATGAGAGATGGATGTCCCATTACTGGAAGTGTTCGAGGCCAGTTGGATGGGCTTGGAGCAATCTAGATTAGTGGAAGCTCCCAGCTCATGGCAGGGGGTTGGAATTAGATAAGCTTTAAGGTCTCTTCCAAGCCAAAGCCTTCCAGGATTCTATGGAAGAAGCTGCAGATCCACAGCCCATGGCTGCACACCCCAGGGATGGCCCGGTCCAAAGGGATGATCCGGAGGGAGCCCATGGAGAAGGGCAGCAGTGGGATCTCACCTGAACGCCATGATGATGACCAGGGCGATGATGGTGCCCTGAAGGAAGCGCTGGCTGATGCAGGCCTGCTCCGGGACAACCGACGGAGACTGTCCAGGAAAAACACCTGGATCAGCTCAGGACGCCCCAGATCGGCTCAGTCTCCTCATTGCTCCAGTCCTCACACAGATTTCCCCCAGCCCATCCTGAGCTCTCTTTCTGCTTCCCTGAAAATCCCCAATCGCCCTGAGGCCGGTTAGAATTCATTTAAGCACAGACAGAAAGGAAGATCATGGAATCACTGAGCACGGAAAAGTCCTCTAGGATCATCCAGTCCAACCCATCCTCTAGCACTGCCAAGGCCACCACTAATCCACATCCCAGAGTGCCACATCCACATGGCTTTTAAATCCCTTTGGGAATGGGGACTCCACCACTGGTGCCTGTTCCTGTGCTTTTCAACCCTTTCCATGAAGAAATTTTCCCTAATATCCAGCCTAACACTCCCCTGGCACAACCTGAGGCTGTTTCCTCTTATCCTGTCCCTTGGGAGGAGAGCCCCCGACTTCCTGGCTCCAACCTCCTTCCAGGGAATTGTGGAGAGTGAGGTCCCCCTTGATCCTTCTTTATTCCAGCGGAGCCCCTCCAGCTCCCGGTGCTGCTCCTTTGGGATCCATCCCTTACCTTGTTGGCCACTTTGTGGGGTCTCTTTTTGTGGGGAACGCTTCCCGCCCGGCTGAACTGGCTCCCAGTTTGGCTGCGAGGAGAAAGGAAGAATGGAGCTCAGCTGGGAAGGGACAGCTCTCCAAGCCATTCCCAGGTAAAAATGGCATTTTCTGGGAGTGTGGTGTGACAGTCACAAACCCTTTTAGTGCTTTGCCCAAAAAGCCTCAATTCTGCCCCCAAAATTGCACAAGGAGTATGGAGACTTTGGAAAAATGGTAAAGTCTACCATGGGAAAGCCACTGACTTTAGGGAAACATGGAGAGCATTTCATCCTGGGTGTTTTGGGCAGATCCTGTGGGAATTCCAAACCTCCCCAACCTCAGCTCCTTAAATCCACCCACCAAGTGGCACCAGCCAACATCCCACTTCCCTCTTCATCTCCCCATTCCCAATCGGAGCCGCCACTGGGAACTTCCCGGGATCAAAGGGGACATTCCCCGTGGCTCCAGGTGTACCTGAACGCTCCGGAGCTCCCGGTTGACTTCATGCTGTCCAGTCTCTTGAGCTTGGCCAGCTTGTGGCTCCACCTTTCCAACTCATCGATCCGGGTCTCCAGGTTATCCGTCAGCTTGCACAGCTCCTTGACAGCTCCCACGTTCTCCATGAAGATCCGCTCCTGCCAGGGAATCAGGTTGGCAGGCACACCTGGATCTGGCTGTCCTGACTGCTCACCCTTTTCCTTGGGAAAGGCTACACAACTTTAGCTCTGAGGGGTGGGAATCATCCAGCATGGAGCAGCTGGATCCCTACAGCCTCTGAGGTGTGCCGTGGGATGTTGTTCCCTCCATATGTTCCATGGGAGACTGTCCCCTCAATTCCCAGAGCAGCAAGCAGGTTGGGAAAGGTCGAGAAACAAGGTGCTCCGGGTTATCCTGACATAAGCACCTTATCTTATCTAGGAAGGGGAGATTAGGACTGGGAGCCTCCCTGCAGGAAGCAGCCAACAAGGAGCCCTTCCCGAGGGAGATGCTGCCAAATTTCCCCAGCATCATGCTGGGTCCTCCCTGCCGGTGTCCGATATCCACCCACGGCTGCTCCCGACTTCTGGAAAATCAGCCAGCTCTGAAGCTCATCTGGGAGCATTTCCCAGGCATCACAGTTTCCCTCTTCCATATCCAGCTCCACATCTCCCTCGAGCCAGGTTTCCCAGCCTCCCGGCTGCCACCAACCTTGTTCACCACCAGGAAGTTCTCCAGGGTTTTTCCATTGGAAAAGACCAGGTCCCCAGTGTCCTTCACAGCTTCGGGGAGGATCTCCTTTACTTCCTGAGCAATGACACCTGCATGGAGATGGAACAGTGGGATGGGATGGGATCCTCCTGTACCCCCTGGACACTCCAGGAGTGAAACCAGGGGTTTTCCCTCCTCATTCCAAGCAGGGCTCCTTGGAGACCCTGAAGGGCAGAGGATGGTTGGACAAGGCTGGTTCCCAAATTCTGTGGACAGGGATCATCATCCCATAGGGTATTTGGAGAAACCTTCTCCCTGTGGGAAGTGTCACCTTCTCTCCTGCTCACTAAAGAGGGAATTTCATTGGATTCCTTAATCTGGGAGATGAGAAGGCCCCTCTTGCCTACCCCACAGCCGGGGGCTGCCCTGGGGCAGAGCTGGATAGAACCCCCAGGAAAGGCAGGGAATTCCTGCGGGACATCCCTGTCTCAGAGGTGCATTCCTGGGGGACATTCTGGTCTCGGAGGTGTATTCCCACGGGATGTACCTGTCTCAGAGGTGCTGTCAATGCCCACTGTGGCTGCAAACTCGGGTTTGTAGTTGTAGTGCACCAGTCGCATCCGGGAGATCCGCTTCAGCTGCTCCGTGGTGTCCACCTGGGAGAAAACAGGCACAGGGAATTAATTCCTGATGGGCTGTTGCTTCTCAAATCCCCACTACTCAGAGTCCAAGCAGGAAAACCCACTACAGCCCATGGGAATTCCTTTGGGAGAGAGCCCTGAACACTTATTGGACCAGCCATAAGGACAAGTTCCTTGGATAGGGAAATCAGGAGGAGACTGAGTCCCGTTGCAGAACCAGACACAGCGAAGAGGCAGTTCCCAAAAATATGGGACATGAGTGTATCCAGCTTTTCTGGACAGGCAAATCCAGCTGAGAGGAATTCAGAGTGGAGCTGAGCCTCTCACCTGGGCTCTGGCAAGGCCTGGTGTGGTGCCTGCCATATCCACCTGTTTTCCAGCAGTTTTCCCCTGCTTTTCTACCTTTTTCCGACTGCATTTGCTAGTTCTGGCTAACACTGGAAGAGCCGATATTCCCTAAGACATGGTGGACAGGCTGTGCTTGGGACAGAAAGAACCCTAGAGGCACTTCCCATCTGGTCTATAGGATCCTGGAATATCCCGAGTTGGAAAGGACCCACAAGGATCATCGGTGACCTCCTGGTTCCCCCAATCCCACCGTGTTTTCCAGGTTCTCACCTCCTGGATGTCCTCCTTCACCCGGACATCCGAGGGGTGCATCAAGGACCCCATGACCTTCACGTTGCCATGGACCACCAGGGCTTCA
Organism: Atrichornis clamosus; assembly: GCA_013400975.1. Taxonomy (NCBI): domain Eukaryota; kingdom Metazoa; phylum Chordata; class Aves; order Passeriformes; family Menuridae; genus Atrichornis; species Atrichornis clamosus. The sequence goes on from WBMZ01011877.1 coordinate 13,922, forward strand.
TCCGGACGATCCGTGTTGATTCCCACGCGGCCGTGGTGGAACACGGTGTCCGGGAGCTGCGCCCGCTGCCAGAGCACATCACTGTCGCTCTCAAACTGGCCCGGGTTGGAAGCCTGCGGATAGACGGGAAAGCAGGGACTGAAAGGCAGGGAGAGGAATGCTGGGAAGCAGAGATGGGGAAGGTCTTGGGGAAGGATGGCCCTTGCTGCTCCTCTCCTCTCCTAAAGGAATATCCTTGCTTCCTTGAGCTCTTATCCCAGTTGTCAGAGCTGTTCCAACCACGCAGGACAGCAGGAGATCAAGTGACATGGATGATGCTCCTGGGTCCCAAATCCAGACCATTCCAGGCTGCCTGCAATTCCCTGAAGTTCTGGGCTGGGCATCCTGGAAGCTGCATGGTCCATTCTGAACTTCTACTCTGAGGTCCCTGTGTGGGTTTTACTCCCTGTTTTTATGTTTTGGAGCTGAGTGCTCCAGCAAAACCCCAGGAAAGACTGGGAATGATGCCTTTCTATTCCTGCTCCTCTGCTTTAAGACATGCAAAAGGTGATTTCCTGGGAAGGTATCCACTTTTCCTGCACCCGGAAGCCTTGTTCCTGCTGCAGAGTCCCAAAAACACTCTTTCCTCATTCCCAACAGTTCTACTGGACACTGATTCCATTCAGAGAATGGGATCCCATTGTCCAAATGGGAGAACGGATCCCATTCAGAGAATGGGATGCCTTCCTTATTAACAGGTTCTTGAGGAACCATGCATGGAAAGGCTGGAGCCAGAATCCAGGTGTGGACAAGGAGAGCTACAAGCAAGGCAGGAAGAGTTTGGAGAAGGTGGGAAAGGTGGGAAATCGAGGTTGGAAAAGACCTCTGAGAATCCCAAATCCAACCCAGCAGCACCATCACGGTCACCACCAAACCACATCCCCGAGTGCCACATCCACACGTTTTTTCAAGGTGGAATGTGGGAAATGGCCCAGGATGGTCCAGCAAAGGCCAAGCTGGGGACAGAGGGAGGAGACAGGGATTTACCCGGACGATGATCCGCTCGGAAATGTGGGCTGCCAGGGTGTAGTTCTGGTTCTGGGCATGTGCCTGCAGGGCCACCACCAGCATGAAGTACCTGGGGAGGGATAGAGCTTAGGGATGCATCCCGTGCTGGGAAGAGCCGGATCTCCAGCCCCTCTGGAGCACTGGGCACCACAGTGGGCTCGGAGCATCCCCTCTCCTTGTGCTGTGCATCCCCAGAGCAGGGACACCCTTCCTGTGCCTGCAGTCCAGGCCCTGTCCCCCACATCCCGCTCCAGCCACACTCCCAACGCACGGACGGGCAGATCCATGGATGCCTGGGATGTTCCAGAGGAGGCCACATGTCCTCACCTCTGGTCCGGGTTGGGTTTGCCCTTTTTCCTCATGTTGTTGGCTGTGGTCTCACTGAAGTGCAGCCGCCCCACGGTGACCTTGGTGACCTGCTCCGGGGGCAGGTTGACCCTGGAAGGAGAGGAAAATGAAGGAGTGAGGATGGAAAACCCAGTGTTCCTGCACCTGGAAGCCTTGAACCCCACAACACTCTTCCCTCATTCCCAACAGACACAGGGCCGACCTTGGGACCCACGATATGTTCTTGCACACCCTGAGGCTGCTCTGAGGAACCAGGTATGGAAAGGCTGGAGCCACAACCTGGAGGGGAGGATTTTTTGGGAATGGCCATCTCCTGATCTGCTCCACCTCGGCAGCATGCAGAGCAGAGTTGGGAATGTGGAGAGGAAAGCAGGAGAAAACTGGAGAACGTGACACCCACACGGTGGAGCGGGAAACCTCCAACTCCACCTCTTCCCCACCTCGTCCTGCTGTTGCTGATTCCCTGGGAACACAGGAAGCTCATTCCCACATGGACATACTCACGTGACAGGGTTGAAGGGCCGTTTGCTGCGGTCCGACTGTGACTGCTCGATGTTGATGGACTGGTTCAAGGCCTCCAGCTGGAGAGAAGGATTTGGGAATGTGGCCAGGGCACAGAGACCTTCCCCTTCCCACCTCCTGCTTCCCAGCTCTCTGCCCACCCTCCCATGACTCGATGCATCCAACTCGGAACACCCAACCTGAGTGTGGTCATTGTCCAAGCATGGAAACCTCCCGTGGAAATGGGAAAGTTGAGGGTGGAATGATCTTCCCAAAGTGCCCATTACCTCTGGAGTCAAAGGTGAGCGGGAAGCAATCCTGAAGACTCCCAGCCAGTGATTAAGCCCATCTTAGGACTCATATTTCAATGGCCTCAGGGGATGTTTAAATTGGATATTAGGGAAAATTTCTTCATGGAAAGGGTGGTCAGGGATTGGAATGGGCTACCCAGGGCAGTGGTGGAGTCTCCATTCCTAGAGGGATTTAAAAGCCATGTGGATGTGGCACTTGGGGACATGGATTAGCAGTGGGGGAATGATTGGACTCCATGATCCTAGAGGGCTTTTCCAACCTAACCCATTCCATGATTCTACAATTCCACACATTCCTCTACCACGCAGCACACGAAGACTTGGTGTTGCCGGTTCCCAGCCACCTCCCAACCCCACCTTTTCCCAGCTGGATTCAGCTCCTGCTTACCTTCACTCCGTGCAGCTTCAGGTAGAAGCATTCCAAGGGTTTCAGGCCCTCGGGGGTCTTCACGTACTTGGGATCGCCGAGCATTCCGATGTACACCGTGACCTGGAAGTGGTTCTTCTTCTGGCACACGAAGGCATCGTCTCCCACGGAGAAGTTGAAGCCCTTGTCGGCATCCACGCGGTACGTCAGCATCGGCCTGGGAAAAGGGAGCAGGGAGTCCGGGAGTTTCCCAGAGAAACTCTGGATATCCTGTCTCTGGGAATCTTCCAGGCCAGACTAGATAGGGCTTGGAGAAACCTGGGTGAGCCAAAGGTGTCTCTGCCCGTGGATCATCACTGGATGATCCATAAGGTCACTTCCAACCCAAGCCATCCTACGGATCTTCCAGTCTTCAACTGGGAAGGAATACGGCAATCCCAAACTCCCAAGGCCTGGAGCATCCCTTTAATGCTGCTCACCGGGAGAAGCAGCCCAGATTGATCCACATCCTGTGGAATGCCCAATGCCACCTTCTACCAGGCTGTACCCCTGTATCCCAAATTCCTGCTGAAACCACAACCACCTGCTCCGGCTGCTGTGGAAAAGCTTCCAGCTCCCAGCAGACAGGTCTGGAGGAGAAGGAAAAGGAGGAGGGGTCCTGGCTGTTCCATGAACACATTCCAGCTAGAAAGGTTTAATCTATGTCTCCTTAATGGGCTAGTTTCCATGGGAATCAGGGAAATATGTGGCCTTTGCAGTGAGTCCCTTTTCCACACCATCCATAAAGCACGGACCTGGTGGGCCCAGGGAAAGGGGGAAGCAGCTGCCTCTCATCCCACAGAACACTGAAATCCCATTATTTTTAATTAAAGAACCAGGGATGAGGGAAAAGGGAGAACTGAGCCCAGCTTTGGATCTCAGGCTTAAAAATCATGGAGCACTTTTCCTCCAAAACCAAACCACTTCTGACTTCCAGCTCCAGCCAGACACACGGGTTCTCCCTGGAGCAATGGGAGGGGAGTGGACAGCCTGACAGCAAGGAATGTGGCAGAACTGGGGAGACTGGAAAGCAGGAGAGAGGAATTCTGCCCTGGTATCCCTCCTTTTTTCTGGAATAAAACCATTCTCCCCTCACAATCACCTGAGGAGTTCATGCGGATGAGAGCTGGGGGTGATTCCAGGCTGACATGAGGAATTCTGGGATCGCCACGAGGAACTACTTGCTCCTTCCAACCCAGGGAGCCGGGAATGCCGTGCTCCAGACACAAACCAGACGGTGGGAGCAGAGCACCACCTTAGCCCAGAGGCACGAGAGGAATTCCCCAACCTCCTCCCAGCCTCAGCCCCAGATTCTCCATCAGGATATGCCTGTGGGACATGCAGCTGGAGCTGACCCGAGCACCCTCTGGGTTCATCCCAAGGGTAGCGGAGCCATTCCTGGCTGATTTCATGACTCCTTAGTGTTCCCACTCTTCCCACTGTTTTTTAACTGGCAAAGGCAAGGAGAGGGAGGGTCTGTCCGAACTTCCAAGCCATGGATGCTTCCCAAACCGGCTGCTAAATGTTGACTGATCAGAGGGAAGAAGCTGCTTTCCAGTTATCCATCATTCCTAGCTGAGCCAAGGAGCTGCTCTCAAGGCAGGGTATTCCCTGCATCTCCTATTCCAGTGCTTTTTGACTCTCATCTTGTAAATCCCACCTGGAAGCAGCAAATCCAATCTCTCACTGCCTTGTGGAGCAGGGACATCCCTGCCTGATGTGTCCCCTTCATCCTAATCCACAGGGATCTTGGAGTCAGTGTCACACTGCCCTGGATCCTATCCTAGGGCAGCAGGCTCCAGAATATCCCTCTTGAGACGTGCTCTCTGGATGGGAATGGGGTGCTAGGAAAAGGAAGGATGGGCAGTTCCTGGGATTAGGGATGACCCCAGTCCTTGACAAGTCAATATCCCAGGAGCAACCAAAGCTGTGTTGGCTTTTCCAGGGGCCAGAGGGCAAAGTGTCAGGAACGAAAGGTGTGGGGTCAAATGGATTATTTGATCCTGAACATCCCCACTGGCAGGGGTGGATTAAGGCAGGACAGAAGGGCAGGATCAGAGGAGGTTTTTCCCGATCTGAGGGAATCCCCCAGGGAATTGTACTGGGATTTGGCCAAGAGCAGGACATCAGAGGAATGCTCACATTCCCTCATTTCTCTCCTCCTCCCTTGCACGTTCCCCAATATCTCAACCACTCCTAAGGCATAATTTTGGGAGACCCCTAATCCAAGGACATTCACTAATTCCATGCATTCCCTGATTTCTTTTGCTTCCAGGATATGAACACCAGCTGAGCTGCAGGACATTTTCAGCTCTCCCACACAATCCCACCTGTGCATCCACCCTTCAGCTTCCTGGGATATATCCATGATCCATCACCACGGGATTCACCGACACCCTTTGTCCACCTATCCCAAAACACATCCAGCAGGTCAGGACCACATCCCACTGGTCTCCATTCCCTTGGTGAGATCCAGGATGTGCAGCACCAAGTTTGGGGCTGTTTATCCGGACTCTTCTCCCAGCCAAGTGCTGCAAGCCCCAAAACTCAGGATTAGCCCCTGGAGTTCCATGGGAGAGCACATGGAGAGCACCAGTTTGCCTGATGGGAAGAGAACAGCACCTTTCCAGTTTCCCAGTTCCAAGGCTCTGGCCTCAGCACGGAGACGTTTCCATGGAGGGCTGCACTATTCCCAGCTGCCTTCCCTCAAGCTGGGAGAGGGAGGAGGGAGCTGGAATTTATCAGAGCCTGCTGTCAGGGAGATAAATGGCTCCTTCTCCCAGGAGTAAATTAGGGAATTGTCCAGTTCCAGGCCGCTTTGGCTCCACTGCTGGAAACCAGCTCATCCCTGGAAAAGCTCTAAAACCACAAAATTCGAGCAAAAGGCCAAAAAAATTAAGTATTATCAATAAAATGAATCCAGGGATTTGTCTCCTTCACCAATGCAGATTCCTTGGCAAAGCCTGAGACAGGAGTTCGGAATGGCACCTAATCCCTATCCCATCCCCTTATGGAACTTAATTTTTGTTGCAAAGGGAGGAAAACATGGAGTATCATTCATTGGATTTTTTGCCCTGTAATCACTCCTTAGGATCTGGCAAGAACCTGGAAAGCTTCCCATGCTCTCCCTCCTTCACCTCCTTCCTGGACTCTTTTCTTAGGATCAAGAGCAGGAAAAATCAGATAATTCAGATGATTCACATTCCTAAGGCTGTGGAAAGGTTTTGGGCACCTGGATCCCAGGGAACTCCAACAGCACATCAGGACTAAGGGACAGCTTCCAGCAGAAATCACACTGCGAACAGCTGCTCCTTGGAAGCAAAATTGTGGGAATAAGTATGGATCTGGAAGAAATGTGGATGCTGCCCATTTCTCCAAAAGGAGAAAGGAAGAAGACAACTCCCACCTGCTAAATTCTATCATCCTAATCATCCTAAAAAATTCCATTCCAAGAGCAAGAAAAGATGGATTTGTTGGTGTTTCTCACAGATTATCCTGGAAAAGTGCTGCACCAGGAGAATGAAGGGATATTCCAGTCAAAAAGAGATGGAGGTGGAGCTTGCACAGGAGCAGGAAGCAGTCCATCAGGTAACGTGGAATAAAATTTCATTAATTAACCTTTAACCCTAATTCTGCTCAAATCCAGCGCCACAACAAACCCCACGTGGCTTCCACAAATCCCCATGGAGTCACCTCAATGGAATTCATTCCTTACACAACGGGATGATGACCTCAATGCCCCACGAGTGGGTTTGCTCTGGCTTTCGCCTGAAATCTTAAAAGCGGGAATTAGGGAAGTGATCCCAAGATCCAAAGAGCAGGGCTGGATTTGTAGAGGTTCTCCAGCAACTCCTCTGTGTCCAGCGGAAAACATTGTGGAGTTTGTCTCTGCCAATCCACCCGTGGACACCAGGGTGCATGGAAAATCTCTGGAACTGGGATAGCAACACCTGGAAATGGTCCGGGACTAGCTGTGATGTGTTTGGGATGGGAAATTGTTTACCCAGAGCAGGAAGTGGTGAGAAGGAAAAGTGAGGCCGAGAAAGCAAAGGATAAGACATGACGTGTCCAGCTCAGAGGAGGTGGGAGTGGAATTCCTGTTAGTGGAAGCAGGATTTGAGGGCACAATCCATGGGAGATGCTCATCTTCCTCCATCCCACCATCCACAAACTGGTGGTGGAGGGCAGGGACAGGTGCAGGATAGCTTTGGAGCTGCTTCCAAATTCCCAGGAGCTGCTGATATTCCACCTGAAGGTGGGAGATGCTTCCTTTATGGAAATGGCTCAGTAAACCAGAAGGAATCATCTTCCCAAATTACCCCTCTCCTGCTGTGGGTGGGAAAACAGCCACAGAGTCCAGAAGAGGTGACCCACTCCAACACAGAATTCCATACCCTGGCACCACCATGAGGATGGGATAAAGACTGGAGGAGCAGGACATGTGTGGGAAAGCTGGGACTTGCACTCTGACCCCACCCTTGGAGCCCTTGGATCCCTTTTCCAGCACCATCCAGGCAAAGTATGGTCATAGCCCTGGGTTATCCAGAGGCACCGGAGCATTCCCTGCTCCGTGTCCCCCAGAGGACCCCAGCTGGCTGTGCAGGAGGAGGAGGAGGAGGAGGAGGAGGGGAATTGGGAGGGAACAGAGGGGTCCATGAGAGGTTCCTGGAATCCATCCTGCTGCTTGCCAGCTCTTTGTCACCTCCCAGGAATGCAGGGAGGATCCCGAGTGGTTTTCCTGAGCGCTCCTCCTTCCCGGTGTGCTGTCTCCACCCTCGGCTGCCTCAATTCCCAGCCCACCTTCCCACCACTCTCTGTTCCCCACGTGCCTTGGTCATCCCAGCATTCCAGCCTCTCCGCCACTTCCCAGCTTTCCTCGACCCCTTCCTTCTTTTTCCTTTCTCCTCTACCTCCCCAACCACTCCCAATCCTCCTCCAGCTCCTTTCCACACTGCTCAAGCTGTGCCCAAGTGGCTCTAGATGACCTCCAACCACCCACGCTAGGAATTCCCAATCCTAAATTTAAAATCCAGGATCCCAGTAAGCCTAGGAAGGGGGAAAAGGAGCTGCTGGTCCCAACTTTGCTTAGGAAAGGCTGGATTTGCCAATAAAACCTTCCATGGCAGAGCAAGGTCTGAGTGGAACTGTCACGAAAGCTGTTGAAACGCCTTCTGCTATTCCTTAACTATCCATAAAAAATGCGGAGGAGTAAAATTCCCAACAGGAAAGGTACAGTGGGGAGCATTATCCCCACCACGGTGCAGGTGACAGAGCCCAGCGTGCGGAGATCCTTATGCCAAGCTGGGAGCAGGATGTTCCCAACCCTGGTGGCTCTCCACTACCACGTGGAATGCGTATCCCACTTTCTCCAGAGGCACAGGAATTACTCACAGCTCCTTGTAGTTGGCATCATAGAGAGATGCCCACTTGTTCTGCTGGTGTGGCTGCCACTTGATGGATTGGAAGTTGGGATCCAGGTAGGAGCCGTTCAAGCTGTCATTATCCTGAATCAGGCCTGCCAGGAATGGATAAAATGGATTCAAATCCTGATTTGCATCACTCGGCTGAGTATCCAGAGGGGAAAAGCCTAAGGAAGCGACTGGCACTGCCTGAAGCTTCCCTCCTGACTGCCAGACCAGCATGGAATGACATCGGGATGAATCCCACAGGTTGGCAACCTCTGGCAACTACCTTTCCTCCAGGATGGCCGGGCTGGGAGCAGGGTTGGAATTCCAGGGGGATAAGGGGGTACGTACCTGGTGAGAGTGCTCCGGGCTGGTGCCAGGGAGGCGTCTGGACGCGGTCGGGATTGAGAGGCACGGATCCCATTCCCGGCTCCTGCTTGATCAGCCCGTTGAGCATCTGGGCATTGAGGGTGTTGGGAGGGGACTCGGAGTGTTTCCGCTTCTTGGCGGGATGCACAGGGAGGCTGCGGATATCCGTGGGAAGGCATCGGCTCAGCCGGGAATGGAGAAGTGGCGAGGTGATAATTCCACACCCTGGGAGAAGTGGGATCTCCCACGGGAAACACAACCTTCCCAAAGTGCTGTCCCGCCTCATCCCACACCGCCACGCTCTGTGTTGAGCCGCAGCTTTAATTCCATAGGATCCCAGAATGGTTTGGGTTGGAAGGGACCTTAAAGCTCGTCCAGTTCCAACCCCTCCACCGTGGGCAGGGACACCTTCCACGGATTTCTCCTTGTTTGTTCCCACCACCCAATCGCACACTTCGGGTGCTCTGCAAGTCTCCAGCTACCATTCCCTCATTCCCGCCATCCCCAGGCCTTACTCTGCTCCGTGCTGCTGGAGGAGCTGGTGCAGCATCTGGGATTGCTGGGCATGGTGGAGCTCCGCGGGTGCCATTCCCGGCCCGACGCCGTATGGAGCCATCAGCGGCTCGGCCTTCAGGAACATATCCCGCTGCAGGCCGGGAAAGTGGGAATTGTGCTGCGGCTGGAGGGGGTGAGGAGGGGGTGGAGGTGGCGGAGGGGGACCTTGGAGATGGGGAGGTGGAGGGGGAGGCGGTGGAGGAGGAGGATGCTCCAAGCGGGAAGGGGGAGTCATGTGGCACATGTTTTCTGGAGTCATGGTCCGGAGGAGGTGAGGATCTGGGAATAGAGGAAAAGCCAAAGTTATGAGTGTCCTGATCCCAGTTATCTTGGATCCGCAGGTTGGATGAGGCTTGGAGCAATCTGGGCTAATGGAAAGTATCCCTGTCCACAGCACAGGGGTTGGAACGGGACGAGCTTTAAGGTTCTTTTCCACCCAAAGCATCCCAGGATTCTATCATTCCATGGGCACAATGAAAGAGAGAAGAAACAAAGGAATGACCTGAACACTCCCGGCACCTCCCGTGGGGGTTCTGGGGGGAGCACTTTCCATGTTTTACCTGAAACCAGGAGGAGACTTTGATCCCTGAATTTAAATAGAATGGGACATTCAAATGCGATCCCACCTTTCTCCTCCTCTCTTTGGACCGGGATACTAAAGCCATTCCATGATTAGGGTGGATTTGAATACGTTGGCATCAACGGGAATGTTTGGGCTGTAGAGGGACATGCAAATCCCTGGCCCTTTCCTCATCACCTCAGCATTCCCGATCTACCCTCTGCCATGGGCAGGGACACCTTCCACTATCCCAGCTTGCTCCAAGCCCCATGCAACCTGACCTTGACACTTCCAGGGATGGGGCAGCCACACCTCCCCTGGGAAATCCATTCCAGTACCTCACTGCCCTCACAGGGAAGAATTTCTTCCCAATATCCCATCTAACCCTGTCCTCTGGCAGCAGGAAGCCATTCGCCTTTGTCTGGGCACTCCATGCCCTTGTCCAAAGTCCCTCTCCAGCCTCCATCCTCCTTTTTTCCCCCCAGGACAAAGCTCATCTGTTTTCCCAGCCTTTCCCTGATGTTTTCATCAACGTGTGCCTTCAGGTGTCCCCACAGGACCCCAAGATCCCAGCAGGAATGAGGGACTGACTCCTGGGATATGAGGAAACCGAGGGGTGGGAAGGGACAGTGACTTTCCAGCTGTTTTAATGCAAGCTGCTTCATGCTCCTACGTGGAAAACCAGATGGAAAACACATCCAGGGACCGGCCAAGCTGGGCATAGACTCTGGGAACAGAGAGAGAGATGGCAGGGAAGAATCTGCTGGATCTTTGGAGGCTGGGCTGGATGGACCTTGGCCTCAGAACACCCAGGCAGGGGTTGAGTAATGAGGCCAGAGCGCTTGACCGGGAGTGGGAAAACTCCTCCTGTCGGAAGGTTTGGAAAATTGGGAGTGTGTTTGCACTGGGTCCTCCTACTGAAGGCTGCCAGGGCAGGGCTGCTTCCACCCATCCTGCTCCATTCCAAGGGTTTCTGCTTCCCACTGAGACCTTGCAGTGCCTTTTCCACACACATGGAGCTGGATTTCTCCTTCTAGGCTCAATCCTGGGCCAGCCTTCCCTCTGGAGCTGCCTCAGGGACATCCCAGCCAAGGCCAGGCAAGTGATGCCCTCTCCCAAGGCATGCTCTGCGCTCCTAAATCCAGGGAAAAGCCATCTCCAGGAATGCGATCCCAGCTCTGTGGGTGCCCTCCGGAGCCTCCTCTCCTTCCCAACCGAGCTCCCAGCACTCCAAAGCCTCTCTCCCCATGGTGAGCAACCCGGCCTCTTTGTTATATTTAAGGAAGGGCCAGGAGGAATTCCAGGGATTTTTTTTAGCAAGATAAACAGAACTCTTGACCTCTTCCATCAAAAAAAAAAAAAAAAAGGGAGCAGGCGCTGTTCCCGGTGGGGACTGGGCTGGAGCCTGGGAAGAGGGTGCTGTTGCCGAGGGGGAAGGGAGACCAGGACAACCTTCCCTCCTTCCTTCCCAAGGAGTTTTGCCATGGAAGAACAGTGAAGGTCACCAGAGGGACCAAACAACGCTCAGTGGCTTTCCCAGGAGTGCCTGGCAGTGACCCTGGGGGGAGTCCCAGCTCCGTGTGCCCTGTCAGTGGGAGCGGAATATCCTTGGGATCAGCTGGAGGGGAGGGAAGGGCTGGGAAGGAACTTACTGGAGAACGGCGGGTTCATGGCTGCTTCCCAGAGCCGGGCTCCATGTCAGGGACGCGCTCCTGCCGCCTTTTCCCGAGGCAGAGGGCAGGATCGGGAGGATGGCGGGCTCCACATCCCACCCTCCCACACGGCAGCCGTGGATTCCCACCACGGATTCTGTGGCTGTGGATTCCCACCTCGCCTTCTCTGCCGGTCCCTCTCCCCTTTTCTGAAGGCCGGGAGCGGAACAATGGGCGAAAGTCAGGGATATTTGCTAACTGATAATCTCCCCACGTAGTGCAGCCGCCTGTTTTCTCCCGCCTGATAAAGGCTCCAGAGCCAACCACTTCCACGGAATAAACAGGGGGAGGATGGTGCATTTGGCCTTTGGATTAGGAACTTTTCTCCCTTCTCCCTTTTTGAAGCACTCACCGTTCACCTGCTGAGGGGAGTAGGCTTCCGATCCTGAATCCGGGGGAGAGTCCGGCAAAGTGCTGCAGAGCAATGGGAAAAGAGAAGGGAAAGTCATTTTCAACCAGGTTCCAGTACAAGCACCCTTTGGGATCCGGTTGAGAATCCCAAATGTGCCTGCAGCAGATTCCGGACAATCTGTGTCCAGCTGGGAGTGTCATCACTGTCACTGCTAGCACAATGTTCCCAAGAGCCTGGGAATGGGGACGTTTTGTTGAGCCAACAGTGAGAATTCCAGAGAAAAGAAGCCCTACAGAAATTGATCGGCTTCCCAGGAAAGGTGTGCTTTCCCATAGGAATGTCAGTGATCAAGTGGAATGCATGGAGCTCTCTCCTCATCCCAGAAACTGTTCCAGGCCAGGTTGGAAAGGGCTTGGAACAACCTGGGCTCCTGGAAGGTGTCCCTGCCCATGGGACTGGATGGTGTTTAAGGTCCCTTCCCACCCAAACAATTCCATGATCCTATGAAATGGGAGGCTCAGGGGGACCTGGGAAGCCCACAGGATGGATTTGTTCTTGTACAAACCTGAGTACCACCACAGCTCCTGGCTGGATCCCCCCTGGATCTACTCCAACATCACCAGGAACAGGATTTGACCCTGACTGGGAAACACAACCCAAAAAAAGCGGGAGCTTCCAACTGCCTTTTCCAGCACATCAGTGGCTTGGGATGGCAGGACCAGCCGTGTCCTGTGTGGTGGCACAGCCAAAGCTACAGCACGGACAGGCAGGGAGACCATGGCACAAAGTGGATTTTCCATGGGGATCCTTTCTCATTCTCTCATCTTACACCATCAGCTTCATGGATGTGAAATAATCCTGGACAATTCCCAGTGCTCCTTGGATGAAAGCCGGCCAAAAGGCAAAGGAATTGGGGAGGAAAAGTGCAGGACACCACAGACACACTGCTCCAACTCTGCTCCTGATGGCATCCACAATTCCAGCTGGGAACCAGGATATAGGATCTTCCTGGACCAGAGGAGCCCAGGGCCCATTAATTGGATTCTCCATAGGAAGTGGTACAGAGCAGTGGCTGGAGAGGGATGAGATATGGTCATCCCAAAAAAACCCCTCACCTTACTTCCCCCATCCTCCACCTTCCCTTGGAACACTTTTCCATCATTCCCTTCCTACATCTGGCTGGAGCATCTATTCCCAGCCTTATTTTGAGGCTCCTTGCCATTCTGATCCCGAGTTCCTACTGTATTTCCTATGGATTTAACAGGACTTGTGCCTCAGCAAGCCAAATTTCAGCCAGTAACCAAAGGGAACAGCACAGTTCAGGGAATCCCAGAGGCTGGAAAAGGTGGACACTGCAGAATTCCCAGAGGGAAGGTACTGTGGATATGCCCACTCCAAGGGAAGGGATTGTTGGTATCCAGTACGTCGCTCCTGTCATGGGATTCTTGTGGCTGTCCTGTGCAGGGCCAGGAGCTGGATTCCATTATCCCTGTGTGTCCCTTCCAGGATATTCCATAATTCTCCAGGTGGAAAAGCCTAGCACAAGAGGGAAGAGTTATTCTGGGATGCTGAAGGAATGTTGCCATTCAAGCTGATCCAGTACAGCTACATCCAAGCGAGGTGTCCACCTCTGACAGCAAGGTATGATCCTTCCTCATCATATCCTGGAAAATTCCAGATGCATCTGGAAGAAATGGATGTGACAAAACATCCCATCACGCTTTTGGTTCTCCCTAAGTTCCAAGTATCCCTCTGGGCTCACTGCAAGGGAGAACTCCCTGGGAGTTCTGGGAACTCTGGGAATCCAATAAAGGCAGATTTTGTTCTCAGCTTTCTAGGAGGGCTTTCCAAGTTCATCCAAAGGGTGAAAGTCATTGGCTGAGTGTTCCCAAATTTGGGAATCCCCAGGCCATGCTTGCTGGCAACACTAGAGGGCACAAGGCAGAGGGAGAAGAGCCATTCCCGGGGTCATCCCAGCCTCGCTGTCCTTACATCCATCGTTCCCATGGGAGAAGGCTGTCCACCTAAAGATCCAGGCTGGAGCACGGCACAGCTCGTCGGGATGTGACTATTCCCCTCCTTGCATCCCAGAGAACAGGAACCACAGCTCTTCTCTTGGGAGTAAACTCTCCAGCTGAGTCCATCAGCAATCCCAAAACCTGTCCTTCCTCTTCCTCTTCACCTGAGCTTGTTGGAAAGGACACATCCAGCCCAGATCCACCTTCTCCTTTTCTGGAGCGGAGCATCTATGACATCAGGCCATGAGAAGAACATTGTCCCTGCCCAGGGCAGTGAATTATCCTCTGGGATAGCCACGGGAACATCCTGGAGACTGAACTTCATCCCAGAGACTGAATTTCACCCCAGAGACTCAATTCTGTCTTGTTCCAATTTATTCTGTGCCTCTTCCTCCTTAAAAAAACGCTCCAATATTCTCCCACCTGTAGATGTCCACCACAGGTATCCTGAACTCCACGATGGCATCGGGGATGTTCCCAAAAAACCTTTCGGGAAGGTTCAGAACCACCATTTGTCCAAACCCAAGGACTCACCCCAGGGTGATGCTGCCACCAGCTGTGGCACCACGGGACCCTCCGTGTGCCTCCAGGCCGGAGGAGAACCCATCCCACCATCCGCCCTTATCCCACCATCCCACTCCCACTTACCCAGGTGCGTAGGAAGCCTTGGGCTCGGATTTGATTGGAGGGACCACGTTGTTCAGGCAGTGGCCACCCAGGAAGCCCTTGGGCACCACCATCCCATTGTTGTTGTTGCAGTTGAGGTGAGCTCCGTAGGTGGCTCCGCAGGGATTGGCCAGGAGAGCACCGTGCCGGATTGGGAGCTGGCTGCCAGCGGGAGGGAGGTGGAGGGGAGCGCTGGAAGAGGGATTGGTCACGCTGGGGATGGAGCCGGCGGGAGGCGCGGGGATCCCGGCGGAGCTGGAGGGCTGGGGGTGCGCGTAGCTGGCGGGAGCAGGGATGTCAGGGAAGCAGCTGAGGGAAAAAAATGGGACAACATCTGTGGGGGGTGCTTTGTTCCCACTCCTTCCCTCCCAAGCCACAGGATTGGAGTCACTCAGGTGCTCTGGGACACCCAGGAAACAGGAAAACCATCGGAGCAGTGCTGGCACCAGCAGGAACAGGGCAGTAGGATTGATGGAGGAGTCCAAAATCCACCCGGGAAGTTTTGAAGTGGCTGGGACACCAATCTCTAGGAATGTGAAGCCAGTGGGATCTGCTCACTGGGCTCCTGCTCACAGAGCAGCTGTGCCAAAGATCCCACTCCCAGATTCCCTTGGTGCTCTCCAGGTCTGCTCCCTCTTTCCCAAAGTTAGGGTACAGAGGGAGATCCTTCCCTTTTCCACACTCATGTTGTCCTGGGGATTCCATCTGAGCTCCCAGTGCCTGTTTTGCCACTGCTCAGATTAAGGAAAAGTGTTTATGGTGTCCTCAGGGGGAAAAAGCAAGGGAACAAAAGAGACTGGGAAAACTCAAAGGCAAGAAGCCAAGAAAAGACAGGAGGAAGAGCTGGGAATGAAAAAGGAGCAAAGAGCAATCCAGGAGGACTCTGGAGGGACAGAGATGATTCCTAAATGATTCCTCAGATTTCAGGGCTGGCAACTGCTCAACAGGTTTCCCAGAGAAGCTGTGGCTGCCCCATCCCTGGAAGTGCCCAAGGCTAGGTTGGACTGGGCTTGGAGCAATCTGATCTATGGAAGGTGTCCCTGCCCATGGCAGGGGGTGGAATGGGATGAGCTTTAAGGTCTCTTCCCACCCAAGCCATTCCAAAATTCTGTGATGTTTCTCTCCATAGGAAAGCACAGGGAACACCGGGAGCAAGGGAAGCACTTACATCTCTGGAGAGTCTTCCTTGCTGATGTACTCTTCCAGGATGCTGGTGTCGATGTTGGATGGTTCCAGAGCTCCATTAATGTCGTGGCCTGGAGGGGAGAGTGCCAGAAGCATGAGCCGGGAAAAGGACAGGAAAGGGCCTTGGAAACACCACCAGACTTCTGCAGAGTCAAGGAACTGATCTGAGAATCATGGAATGGGCTGGAAGGAACCTTAAAGATCACCGCATTCCAAACCCCTCCCGTGGGCAGGGATGACACTCACTAGATCAGCAGATCCCTGGGGATTTCCGGCTCTCCAGAGCCATCTGCATCCCAGGGGAAAACCTCATCCCGGGACATGGGGCAGGTGGGACAAGCCAGGATGGTGACACAGACACATGGGCGGAACCAGATCCTTGTGGATCCCTTTCAGCTCAGGACATGGCACTATTCCCTTTGGACCCTGCTTTGCAGAACACACTGGAATTTCTCCCCTGCAGCTCTGTAGCAGCTCCCGACCTTCCTCCCGGCTCCTCTGCTCCAAGGACAAGCGGTGGATTTCCCTCTCCTTTCTCTGGAGGGCTCCTCCTCCCTTCCTTGCCCTGTTCCGGGGAAGTTGGGCAGGGTTTGTTGACAGAAAATCCTTTCTTTATCTGTCTCTCCCAAGTGGGAGTCCGGAGCCAGTGGTGCCAAAGGCACTGCCAAGAAAGTGGAAGAGAAGATCCAGCTCCCCCCACTCCGATAAGGAAGTCAGTGAAAGACCATCCTGGAAGACCCCACGTGAAAGCCCCAACGTCCCTCTCCCTGAAGAAGACCCTGACCCCCCGCATCCCCCTGGTTCCCGGGAAAGGTCAGCTAGTGATCCGCAAAGCCCGGCCCAGGGGGCTCCAGCCCATCCCGGCCAATTGCAGCTCTCCCTCTGCAAATCCCTTTCATACCAAGACAAGCAAATCGGCAGAAATAAATCCAGCTAGGAATTCTGCCAAGCGGACAGGGTGTGTGTGGATAAAGGGATCTCTGCCTTAGAAACCTTGGCTAGAGAGGGGAAAAATCCTGGGTGAACGCTCATTTTTGGGATATCATTGTGGCAGAGCCCAGGAACGTGGGGACAGGGTCGGGATGCTCTTCCATGTGAACACAGGATCCATCTGGAGCAGGGACACGCTGCTTCCAGGTGAGCATTGAGGTGAGGAGAGGACGGAGCAGGTGGAGCCTCCAGGATCTCCAGCTGTGCCAGCACCCCCAGTAGGGAATTGCAGACCCAGGGGAGCACAGGGAACACTTCTGTCCCTCCACCACATCCTCTCCTGAAGTTCCTGGGATGTGGCAGCTCCACCCTGTTGTCCTCAGAGTTATCAGAGCTCACCCATGGCCATCCCTGTGTCCCTCGTTCATCCCTAAGGATCTCTGCCATAGCCTGCTCCTGACATCTCACCAGGCATGGATCTCCCAAGGCACCTCTTCAAACCCCCACCGTGATCCCGTAACATCCCTGAAACCTTCCTGCCAAGGATGAGCACTCCAGGAGAGTGGGAATCCTCCCCCTGCTCCGTTGCCTCCCTCTTGGCCAAAAAACCCCAGGCTATAAATCACAGGATACCTTTGGCAAACACCCACTCCAAAGGCCATCAGGAAACTTGTCTCCATCCCAAGTTTCGGGGTTGGGATCCACAAAAAGCAAAAAAGGCACTTGGCCAGTTTTTGTGACTGAGCCTGTCCAAGAAAAGTCCAATCCCAGCGAGTTTCCATCAAACCTCCCAACTCCAGGAGCTTCTCCATGGTGGAAGAGGAGCACAGGAACTGTCCAGAAAGGATGGGAAGCCCTTGATAGACAGCAGGATGCTGAGCTTCCCTATTTTCCAAGGGTGGGGAGGCCCTGCCACAGGCTGCCCAGAGAAACTGTGGCTGCCTCATCCCTGGAAGTGTTCCAGGAAAGGTGGCACAGAGCTTGGAACAGGCTGGGATAGGGGAAAGTGTCCCTGCCCATGGACTGGATGGGTTTTAAGTTCCTTCCAACCCAAACCATTCCAAGATTCCTTTGCTTCCTTCAAGTCACCTTGAGGAAGGTGAGATAAGACCGCTGACGTGGGAGCTGCGTCAGGAGGGGATATGTGGCTGCCCACCAAAAATAAAGGACCTTCCTCTCCTTGGGAATACTGGAATTTACACAAAACCAGGGATCTCAGGGCAGGGACAAGGAATGTCCCACCACTCGGAGCTCCCATGCAGCCAGGCTCTTACCAAAGTCAGCTTAGGTGATTAATTAAAAGCTAATACTGCTCCGTAGTCACGAGATCCCAACAGCACACCGGCATTCCCTCCCCCTCCCTCCCCAGCAGGGATTAGTGGGAAGCCACGGAGGAGGGAAGCTCAACACCCACATGGCTCTGCACAGGATGGACTCCCACATCTCATCCCAGCAGAGATGGAGGAGCCCAGGGAAGCTCTGACCTCATCCATCCCAACCTGCCAGGTCCCAATGTCCCGTCCTCCTCCTGGTGTTGTCACCTCACTCTCCCACCACATCACTTTCCAAGCCCTCCCTCGGGAAAGAGCGGCAGCAATCCCAAAAAAATCAGTCTGCCTGAAGAACAAGAAGTTAAACCCTGGGCACCCTCCTCGTGAGCGGAGCCGGGCGGGCTGAGGCCCCCGGACGTGTGGGAATGTCAGGAATCCCAATGTTTGGACTGGTTTTCTCTGCCTTCCCCAAACCTCCAAACACGCTCCACATGCCAACAGAGGTGCTTCCCGCACTGCTGCCTCCTCCCCGCCCCTGCTCCCACCGGCTTGTCCCTCCTGGTGGCTCTTCCCCGGCTCCCCGCCCCAGTTTTGGGTGCTCCCCACACAGCCATGGGGCTTGGAAAGAGTTACCGGAGTCTGGCCTCCGTGAATTGTCATATTTACAGGTCTGAGAGATTTAACCTGGAATTTTCCTGGAGTGATAGGCTGAGAAGTTTATGGAATTTCTATTTATAACAATCCCCCTCTCCCTCTCCAATTCCTACTCTGTTGCCCGTCTTCAAATCACCCCTAATCCTGCCTGGGTCACCTGGGGGTGGGAGGAAGGGAGAGAGCTGGAGAACTTCATCCTGGGATGCGCTAACACGATCCAGATGTGGGAACCTGGAGATGACGACGGGGTCAGTGCTCCGCAGGGGCTGTGGAACATCAGCCGAGGAGGGGGGGACACCAGGAGGAGGAGGAGGAGGAGGAGGAGGAGGAGGAGGAGGAGGAGGAGAAGGGCAGGGAGAAGAGGCTGTGCCAAGCCCAGAGCTTCCCACTGGAGCCACGTACTGGAGAGTTTTCAGGGGAAACTGAGGCACGGGACAGCCTGGAAGGCAATAAAATACCCAAACTGATGTAGGGTGGAATAGGATCAGGAGACTCCAGGAGCTGCTGGTTCCACATGGTCCCTCTCCTAGTGGTCCGCCAGTTGAAGCGACAGTGGGATAAGTGGATGAGCAGGACGCACAGCATGGAGCTCCACCAGGAATGACCTGGGATGCCACAGCACATCCCAGAGCGCATCCCTGTGTCCGTGCACCGAGGCTTGGTTGTGCAATCCCTAAGCCAGGCTGCCGCATCGGCACATTCCCGGGGCATCGGCACATTCCCAGGGCCCCCCGCCGCTCCTCACCCCCTTCTCCCTCCTGCCGTGTTTATCCTTCGGCCTGGGGGGATTGGCTGCCGGCCTGGCCGGGAGCAGGAGGAATCCAGGCCACGGCAAACAAAGCAAACACGGCCTAAGCCCGGGCAGCCGGAGGGCCAGCGCTCGCCTTCGCGCCTTCTTCCCATTCCAGATGGCTCTGGAGAAGCTGGGAATAGCATCCGTCCCGTGCCTGCTAGCCAGGGACCACAGCAAATTCAGAGAGCTGGGAAGAGTCAGGGGACACA
This sequence comes from Atrichornis clamosus, assembly GCA_013400975.1. NCBI lineage: Eukaryota > Metazoa > Chordata > Aves > Passeriformes > Menuridae > Atrichornis > Atrichornis clamosus. The sequence goes on from WBMZ01011877.1 coordinate 33,213, forward strand.
GCTGCTTCCCTAAGAAACAGGGGGATGATGTCCCTATTGCCCCAAGCCTGGGCTGGCTCCATCCCTTCTGGTGACCCTGGAGCCCCTGGCTTCCCCTGGATACTGGCCCAGCATTCCTGCTTAATTAATGCTCTTTATTACCTGACTGGGACGATAACCAGCCCCCATCTGGGGCTCCTGTAACCAGAGCGGGACACGGAGCTGACGCTCCCACAGCTCCCTAAGGACCACCCCGGAGCCAAGTCCCGGCTGTCCAAGCCACTTCCAGGGGCTCCCAGGCCTTCTCCCTGAACCACTCCTCATCCCATTACTGTCATCCTTTGCTCCCCACCCAGCAATGTCATCCTTGAGCAGTTTCCAATGGATTAGGACATCCTTCTTCCCTCCACATCCAAACCCAGCCCGTGTCCCTTCCCATCACCAAAGGAGTGACTGTTCCAGCCAGTGTGTCCCATTCCAGAAACATTCCCTTGCCAGCCCATCCCTAAGGACAGCCCTGTGCCTCCAAAGCAACGGGGCAGCTCCTGCATCCTCTGTTTGTGCCAGAGCAGAAAACCCAAGGTCCAAATTCCAACAAATTCCACACCAAAAACACAGCCAGGGAAGAGCTCTGGGATCTGTGGGACAAAATCCTGTGAAAAACACCAAACTGAGGGCTAAGGATTTGGGGATTTGTGAGAATTTGGATGTCACGGAATTAACGGAGCAATGGAGAGGGGCTTGGAACAGACATTCACATCCCACCAAAACTCCTCCATGGAGGAACCAGGATTGTTCCCAGACCACCTGTACCTGAACCCCTGCTCCCTGGGAGCTCTCGGTGAGCTCCCAGCCAACATCCCTGCTCCCACATCCAACCCTGCTGCATTCCTAGAGAAACTATCCCATGCCAGGCAGGGCAAGATGCTGGGAAAGCAGTGACCAGGGATGGGATGCAGGACAGTGGGATTTAGCCAAACCCCCAGACATAGGGAGTAAAGAGCATTACAGGGTGTCCAGGAAAACCCTGGAGCAACAACCTGGATAACAGTGAGCCAGCTCCAGAGGCAAAACACTTGGAATAACGAGCTGTCCCGGTGGGAAGTACAACCAAACCCATGGCAGGGGGTTGGAACTGGATGATCTTTAAGGCCCTTTCCAAGCCAACTATTCCAGGATTCCACGATCACCCGGTGTCCAGAGGCAGCAGCTCCCACAGCAGCATCTCCGTGTTCCCTGAAAAGCTCCCTCAGCTCTCACATGATCCCACAACTCCTTAGCTTACATCCACAGATGAATATATTTGGCAAAAGCACCTTTGGATAAGGTGGAAAAGAGCCAGGGAAACACACCAAGCTCAGGGATACGGAGATAACGTCCTCTCTCCATCCCCTGGGATGCCAAGAGGGAGACATCCCAAGAGGTGTGAGGAGCCACAGGAAATTATCCTGCTGTGCCACAGCAGGGTAGGGGCACGTTCCTCAGGAAGTTCTGTGGGAAAAGGACACAGCTCCATGGAGGAAGGATGATCCTCCCTCCCAGCACCTTCTCCAACCCTCCTGGAATGTCCCCATCTCCCATCTCCCCTCGCCAGAGCCGTTCTCCCTCCTGCATCCCTTTCTCCTGCCAGCTCCCCACCCTTGTCCCGGCCTTTCCCCCGCCCTTGCCAGCTGTGAAGCTTGGCATGGCTGGAGCCATTGTCCCGGGAAAAGGGGGCCGAGGAGGAGGAGGGGAAGGTGTGAGGGGACACAGAGGCGCGTTTGTCCCTGTCCCCGCGGCCCTCAATGCCGTGCTTGTCCATTCATGCGCTCCGCAGGCAGGAACAGCGGCTCCATTTGGGAAGCTCCAAGGTGCCTGCCCAGGGGGGCACATTGCCCCGTTTGTTTGGAGACAACGCCTTTATCTCCCTTCCCGGGATGAGGGTGTCGGAGAGGGGACAACAGGACCGGAGGAGGTCACTTCATCTGGAGTCTCCCGCTCCGCACGAGGCCAGGGCCTCTTCCTCAGGGAAGGCAGGGATAGGGAAAGGCTCCTTAGGATCCCTACGGAGGTGGCTCACCTGACCTCAGTTTATCCAGACTGTAACTTCGGGGGACAGGAGGGAGCTTTTCCATAGGATAACACAACATGGATGAGCTCCACCGTGGTGGTGAAGGTCCATATCCTTATCCCCACAGGCTTCCCTCGGAGGGAATTATTCCCAGAAGGGGTAAAAAAATGAATAATATTAATTAGCAGCTACGTACCAGCTCCAAGCAGAGACTCTATCCAGTTGCCCAGAGCTTTCCCAGGCTCGGCACTGACCAGGAGAGGGAAGACTCAGGGAAGCACCCAGGAGTTGACAAAGCTGATGGTAGATCCTGAGCCGTGTTCCTGCTCTCTGCTACTTCTAAGGGAATAGCCCAGGAATACAGTCCCCGGACACCGACCTCACTGCAGGACAACACTGTGGTTCTGGAAAGGCTCTTAGGGAATTCGGAGATCCAGGAGCCGCTCCAGAGACCAGGATCAGCCCCATTCTAAGACACACACACCACACACACGGGAAAACTTGGGATAACTCAGGATCCGGAGTGGTGCTGCCTCTCCTGGAAAACCCCCCAGCACAAAACACTCCTTAGAGAGGGAGATTAATAATGGAACAGCATCAGGATGCAGGAGCAGAGGCAGCCAAGCATCGGGAACACCATGTCCAGATCGGACAACTCGTTCCTCCCTTCCAACTGGGAGGCACCAAGGTCTATCCAAGCTGGAATATCTCCAGAGGAGACTGGGAGGAAAAGGCAGAGCAGATTTATCTGGATGGGACTTTTTCCAGGGCTTGGGAAGGGCCATCCCTACTTTTGTGCAACTAACACGGATCTTTCACAAGCAGGAGCGTTGGGTCTTCAGGGTTTTCCTCCTGCTCGCACAGCTGGGACGTTTGTTCTGGAATTGTCTCCCGAGAAAATGACAAAGGGCATCAAAAACAAAGCTCCTAAGGAGGATCCCACTTTTCCCAGGATGTAAGAGCAGGACAACAGGACCAAGAGAAGTGGTACTGTCATTTCAGTGGGGCTGTCATTTCTGCCTCCATGATCCCATGGCAAGCGCTGGAATTGGATGGTCTGAGAGACCTCTTCCAATCCAAACCATTCTGGGATTCTGTGTCATTAAAATCATGACCGAACCCCAAAATTCCCTAGGGATTACTGCCATGCTAGCTATTCCTTTTCCCACTGAACTGAGGTTTCTTTTTTTTTTAAAAAAACAAAACCCTTGTTTGCATTTTCTGACCAACTCTGAGGCGCCTTGGAACATATTCCCTGCACCAGGGATTTAGCAAACAATTCCCAGACAATACAAGCGAGATACCAAACGTGCTGCTTGGATCCTGGCCATCCCACGCACTCCCTGGGTGTTCCCGGGCTCGCTCCAAAGCACTGTGCTGGCTGGAGAGGCCCAAATCCACAGGCAAGGTGGGATCAGTGGGCACAAGGATTTTCCCAGCAGAAAACCCCAGGAAAAATATCTGGGTCAAAAACATTCCAGGGGGACATCCCTGCTCTCCACAAATCCCTGACAGGAGGGGGCAGCCAGGTGGGAATGGGCTCCGCTCCCAGGGAACAAGGGACAGGATGAGAGGGAATGGCCTCAAGCTGCACCAGGGGAGGTTTAAGTTGGATATTGGGAAAATTCCTTCAGGGAAAGGCTTGTAAAGCATTGGAACAGGCTCCAGTGGTGGGAGGGATCACACATCCGTGTGGGTGTGGCACCTGGGGACATGGAATAATAATAGCCTTGTTAGGGATGGGAGAATGGATGGACTCCATGATCCCAGGAGGCTTTTCCAACCTTTTCCATGATTCCATGATCTCTGGTGTGAAATAACCTCTCAAGTTTCCTGGGTTCTTGTTTCTCTTCCATTGCCTGTGCAAGGGATTATATGGATACAAGAAAGGAAGGGGTGGCCAAGCACTTTTCTCCTGGAAAAACCAGGATGGTGACCTCAATCTCATGGATAAACCTTTGGAGCTCATCCCTGCTGCTACCCAATCAGCAATGAGGAAAAAACACCTCAAGGATATGAGAATGGAGAATGTTTGAACCCCATGATCCTGGAGGGTTTTCCAACTTAAACAGTTGGAAATCCTGTAAAAATCCCTCTCAGCTATCATTCCTGATCTGTTGCATCCACAGATTCTCCTGGATGTACCAGAGCCACTGGTACCTGTGCTTAAAAACCGAGGAAAGGTCCCTACCTTGACATTCCACAGCCCATCCCATTGGACTAGGTTGAGTTTGTCCAGTTCCTCTTCCCAGGAATACCCGCACAATTCCCAGCATCCAAACTCCTCATCCAGGGCTGTGAAAGCTGTTCCCAGCCTGCAGATCCTCCCAGGGCTGTTCCCTGTATCCCTCAACACCATGAGATGAATTTTGGAATATCATTAATCACCTGGGATGGGTTGGGTTGGAAGAGATCTAAAGGATTATCCATCTTTTCCATGGGCAGGGATATCTGCCGCTAGTCCAGGTTGCTCCAAGTCCCATCCAACCTGGGCTTCACTACACATCCACCTCTCCATCCCAACACCCCTTCCCAAAAATTGACTTCAGACAAGAGGGAGGGGACACAGACAGGCAGGACTCCCCCCTACCCAGAGCTCCTCAGATTTTGGGATGGATGGGACCTCATCAGGGAAAATCCCACTTCTGTTCCAAAGAGGAGCATTGATTCCATTATCAGCCAACTGTAAAATGGTTTGATGGCCCCTCTAACGCTCCCTTTTCCAAGTTTTCCTTTACTTAAGCAGGTGTTTCATTCCCAATAAAATCCAAGCGCCCTTTTTAGTGCTTCCAGGAATCAATATCCATAAAGCAGCACTTGCCATAACACTGGAGATAAGCCGAGATCCAGGAGGCTGATAAGGTGTTTGCTTTCCCATTTATCTGGATTTGGAGCAGCAATCGGCACTCGGGGTTCAAAGCCATAAATGATGTGGATGCCCCATCCCTGCAAGTGTTCAAGGCCAGCTTGGACAGGGCTTGGAGAAACTTGGGATACTGGAAGGTGTCCCTGCCCATGGCAGAGGGCGGAATGAGATGGAATTTAAGGATTCTTCCAAGTCAAACCATTCCAGGATTCTATAATTCTATTAATTAAACTTCCAATTCTTCCAGAAATCCCACCTGAGTCTTCCACAAATCCTGTTCCATGCCCATCCCATGCCCTCTGCACTGTCTCCCCACCACCAAACTACCGGAGTTTTTTTCCTTGGATAAGAAAACCAAATCCATTTGCCATTCCAAGATACTCCATGGCTAAATTGGGGTGATACCAAAAAAACCCATGGAAAATAAAACCTGCCCCAGAAAAATTCCTTTAAAGCCTGATTTTTTAAAATCCAGGCTGGATGTGAGCACATTGTTTAAAGAATTCCAGCCTTGGCTTTTCCAACCAGTTCTCCTCCCCACCATCCCAAACCCCAGCAAAATCCACAAGCGTTTCCTCTCATTCCACAACAATTCCGGCCTCTCCATCTGCAGCCGGGCCTGGCTGCTCTTCCCACATTTCCCACTCCCGGTTTGGAGTAACTGCACCAAAGCAGCCAAAGTTCAGAGAGATAAGTGCTGGGCTCTGAGTGTCACGTTACATTTTCCCTCGGGAAGGGGGCCTTTCATCCAAACATGCCTTGAACATGCTCCAGGTGCCGCTGGAAGCCGGCGGGGAGCACAGGATGCTGGGAGCACAGAATGCTGGTGGCAGGCGGTGGAGGGCTGGCCACATCATCCACCGGAGCAGGAAGAAGATGCCATGGCAGGCGGTGGAACTGGATGATCTTTAATGTCCCTTCCAGCCCAAATGATTCCATGATTCCATGCCCTGCTGGGTGGGGAAAATGGTACCAATGGGAGAAGGAAGGTCTAGAGGATAAGAAGGGCATGCCAAGAGTGCCAGTTGGTTGGAATAAAGGATATATCCATGAGAACTTAAGTGTGAGCCACTGGATAGCCAAGAGTGGTGTCCTGGAGAGATTCCTGGAGTAGTTTGGGTGGGAAGGGACATTAAAGCTCACTCAAGTTCCATTGCTTGCCATGAGGGACACCTTCCACTATCCCAGGCTGCTCCAAGCCCCGTCCAACCTGTCCATGAACAATTCCAGGGACGCATCCACCCTGCACTTCCTCAGAGCTCCCCTTTTCCCTTTGCAGCAGCAGCAGGATCCTCTCTTGGGCTCTGCACCTTCCCTACTCTTCCCCACTGTCTCATCACTCTCTGTCCATCCCTACTCCTGCGATCCCCCTGGAACGCCCCACGGTGAGGCTCCTCTCTCCCGACTGATGCTGGAGCACGGGATGGGCACCCGGAAAGCCCCAAAAGCCAGGAGGCTGCTCCTGTTTGTGTCTCCAGCCACAGCTGCTCCCTTGTCCTCTGGCACCACACAGGCTGGTTAATCATTCCCAGGCACATTCAGTGTCCCGGGATTCTTATCAGAGAGTGCAAAGTCCAATCAGCAACGCCACTGGGAAGAGGCAGGAGGGCTCCTGGGAAAGGTCTGCAAAGCTGGGCCGGAGCAACGCCATCCCCAGGCTGGGATCCATGGGAGGGATGCCAAGCCGTGGTCTGGGAAGTGCCAGGGGCTCACCTGCACCTTCCTAGCACAGCTCCCAGCTCCAGATCATGGAATCTTGAAATGGCTTGGGTTGGAAGTGACCATAAGGATCATCCCATTCCACTCCCTGCCATGGGCAGGGACATCTTCCACTATCCCAGGTTGCTCCAAGCCCCATCCAACCTGGCTTTGGATGCTTCCAGGGATGGGGCAGCCACAGCTTCCCTGGTGCCACCACCTCCACCACCAGCTCACTCCAGTCATTCCTACCAGGAGGAATCCATGAGGCCCCTGAGCAGAGAGGAAAAGCAGAGCAGGATCCCATGAAGATCCCAGGATCTCTCTTTGAAATAACCATGCCCAGGAACTGTTTAATTCCCTCTTTCCAGCAGGGATGACTCTGGTTGTGGAAGGGTCCTCCCTGCTAAGGGTGAGGGAGCGGAGGGAAAGCTCCCATCCAGGATCCCCACAAGATTCCTTCTTGCCCAGGATTCCTTTTCCATACCCCTGCACACAGCAGCCCTTCCACACCCCATCCCATGCTCGGGCTCAGCCAGATCTCTGTGTCACCATTCCCATCGGCATGGCCACACCTCCAGCACGATTCCCTCTAATCCGCCCCACTGCCATCTCTTCCTGAACCTTCTCCCTGTGTGTGTCCAGGCCCTGATCCCAGGACACCAACCTATGGATTAACCAGGACACAGGCAAAGTTCTTCCTCCCAGAGCCTTGGAGTCTCGTGTTGACGTCGCCCTTTCCAAATCCCAACCCACCCTGATCAGACGTCTCCAGGCATCCACCTTTCCATAGACAGCTCCCTGGCCTTACCCCACCTGGATGTCTCCTGCCCTTTTCCCAGGATAAAGGAGCTTTGGGGTCCAGGATAACAGAGTTTTGGGGAGATTGGAGGGAGAAGCACCAGCATGACCATCACAAGTCCATGCCAGAAGCGGTGGCGTTTGGCTCCGGCCTTTCCCTGAGGAGCGGACGACGACGAGCCCTTTGGCTGAAGACTCCGGGAATCTCCTGCTGGGATGGACGTGGCAGCTTCCCTGCAGTGTCCAGGAACGCCACCTGGATCTGCTGACGAGCTCAAGGGAATGTTTTTGTCTCTTCCCTGCTCTGCTCAGGCCCTGGGATGGAGCAGCATCCTCACGTCACCTGCTCCTGTTGAGTGCTGCCCAAGCCGGATGGGCTGGGAAGCTTCAACAGAGGGAAGAGAGAGGAGAAGCAGGGAACAATCCCATGGGGAAGAGAGATGGAGAGGCAGAGGGAAAGCAAGCCGAGCCATGGGAGGGTTGGGAGATCGGTGCCGTTACCTGCTCGGATCCAGTGCATCCTGAGCATGCCGAGGGTGGATGTCAAGCTCCCGCCGTATCCCTGCTCTCTCCCTGTATCATTATTCCCTTAGCTCAGCTTCTCCCGCTCACGGAGCTGCTGCTGCCCGCTGGGTTTTCTATTCCCTCCGGGAAGAGTGGGAGGGCCGGGGAGGCGGCTGGGAGGCTGCTGCTCCGCGCTGGGATTTGGGAGGGCGAGGGGATTACCCGGAGGGACGGTCATGTGTTTGTGCTGTACCAGCTTCCCCGCGCCCATTCCGGCACGGGCTGACTCCCGGCTCCCAAAGAACTCCAGGCAAAGCCTCTTACCTTCCAGAGGCGCCAGCCCGGCCCCGCAGTGACTGTCACCTGCGCCGCTCCTCCCGCAGCCACGACACAAAACCCCCCCCACCAGGGATCACATTGGGATTTTTGCACAGAGCCCGCGCCCCTCCGTGCCTTTTCCAAGGTGTTTTCCCCCCGCCACGGCGGCTCCGTGCAGGAAAGGTTCTCCCCAGCACGGCATCAGAGCTTGGACGTGGATTTCGGGGAAAGGGAAAGAGTGAGGAGAAAGCCCCAAAAAAGCCATTTTTTAATGGAATTACAAGAAAATCAATGCTTTGATCTGTGTAGTTGCATTTCTATGTCAATCCCAGGAATGTAAAACACGGGACAGAAGGATTGACTCCTCAGGTGTCCTTCCGCCCTTTCTGCTCCCAGTTTCCAGCCTCAAGACACCCCCTGCATCCTAAAGTAGCAAGAAGACTCTGGAGCAGTCCCTGGATTCTCCATGGCTTCCCTGGTTTAGGGGAGTCTGACCAGCAAATTCCTTCTCCACTCATTCCCACCAAATCCTCCCTTACGGCACAGCACAGGGACAAGGAGCAATCCCAGGTGTCCGGAGGTCACCGCACTGCCTCCGCTCCATCATTTTATGTCCCTTCATCCAAGGAAAACAGGGAAATGCTCCAGATCTCTTCCTGCAGGGTGATATTTCCTACTCACAAAGTGCTCCAGAATCAAAACCACCAGGAATGTTACCACCACCAGGAATACAGGAACAGGTTGTCCAGAGAAGTTGTGGATGACAGAGAGCGGGTTTAGATGGGATACTGGGAAGAAATTCTTCCCTGTGAGGGTGGTGAGGCCCTGGAATGGGTTTCCCAGAGAAGCTGTGGCTGCCCCATTCCTGGAAGTGTTCGAGGCCTGGTTGGAGCAACCTGGGATAGTGGAAGGTGTCCCTGCCCATGTGGGACTGGATCCATAAGGTCCTTTCCCACCCAAACCATTCCAGGATTCTCTGAACACACACATCCACACATTCCCATGGGCAAACCCATCCACTCCTGGTCGCTCCCAGCTCAGAGATTCCCATGCACACACATCCCAGCAACCCCTGCATGGACACACGGCCTCTCCACAGACAATATTCCCAGTGCTCCATGAAAACCCACAGAGCTGCTTCATTCCACAGCTGCTGGATAACCCTCATGGCAATCTCCCCCTTCTGTTTAACCAACTCCCGTCCTTCCCAGCTCCAAACCTGCCGAACTTCCAGTGCTCCCTCTCCGCTCCCTCTCTCCTTTCTCTAATTCCCGCTTCCCAGCCCCCGCCGGCCCTGCTCCGCACATCATTCCCGATGTACATTCTTCCACAATCCCTTATCTCATAAATTAGCCGGGAGAGGGATCCCAAATAGCTGAGCCGTGGCGTCACCGCTTCCCTGCGGCGGGAGGAAGGTAAAGGTTGGGAGCAGGATGCCAGCCAAGGGTCAGACGCTTCCAACTCCCTCCTTTCCCTTTGAAACCAAACACAAACGCTCCAGGAACACTCCCAAAACCACGGAAAACTCCTTTCCCTCTCTTGCCATCCCACGCTCGCTGCCTCCGAGATTTTTTTTTGCTGAGCTCTCCTCGGCGGGATGGTCCTGGGAGCTGCAGAATGCGTGGATCGGCTGTGCTAATGTAAGCCATGGAATCTGGGAGGAATCCTGAGTGGAAAGGGATCATCCACGAGGATCATTGAAGGCCAATTCCTGGCCCTGCACAGAATAATCCCAAAAATTCCACCATGTGCCTGAGAGCACCAGGACAGTGAGGATCTTCTGAATATGGGACAAGCCCAGCTTGAGGACACTCAAATGGAAGGCCAGGATTGCATTCCCAGCATCCTCATCCCAAAAATGCCCCAAGTTATTCCCAAACCATCTCTTCCCTCACAGACTTTTCCCCAGCCCTTTCCCAAATATCAGAGCAAAGCCTGGGATGTTTCCCATCATTTTTCTGCTTCTTCATCCTCCCACGCCTCAGATCCCACCCTCCAAGAGGAGACGACCACATTCCAGGGAATTAAGGATATCTGGGAAAGCAAGGATACCCAGGAAAACAAGGACATGCATGGAAAGAAGTATATCCTGGAAAACAAGGATACCCAGGGAAACAAGGATATCCAGGAAAACAAAGGATACCTAAAGAAACAAGGATATCCAGGAAAACAAAGATACCTAGGGAAAACAAGGATACCCAGGAAAACAAGGCTATCCTGCTGGAGCAAACACCAAGACCCTCATTAGGAAAACCAATGTCCATTCCTCGCAGCCAGGAAAACCAGACGCACCAATGGGGGAGGAAATTTTGGGAGCACTCCCTTCCCAAAACAAGCCTGGCTCTGCAGACGGGACCAGCCACAAATCCCAGCCAAATTCCAGGATTTGGAATGAGCGCAGGCACCGGCTCTTCCACAGCTCTGCCAGCACAACCCCCACTCCCCAAAAGTCTCCAGGAAGAGCCTGGATAATCCTTGTCTGACACTGGGAAATATCAACGGCTCAGGGATAGCTCTTAAATTTTCTGGGATTGCTTAGAGCAGGATCAGATCCCAGGAGAACCTGAGTCAAGCAAAAGAAAGAGAATTCCCAAATTATATCCGGGTTCTGAGGTTGCAGGAGGAAATCTCCTTAGGGATGCGATGATCTGGGAGAAGAAGAAAATATTTCACTTTAAGGGGAAAAAAAGGCTGGAAAATGTGATTTCCCCAGGATGGGAATCCACCGGTAAATTTGGAGTGATGGGGTAATGAAAGTATTCCTGTAAATTATTAAATTTGAATGGATCTGTTGTTTACCACATCCAAAAACCATGAATTCTTCAGGAGGGCAAGATTCCAGGGTAAATCCAAGTCCGTGCTGTGATTTAAGGCACTGACCTTCACTCCCAAAAAACCACAGGATCAGTTTGGCCTCATAATTCCTTGGAACACCGCAATTCAACCGTGCACAAGAGGGAAAAACTGAGCAGCAATTCCTGGTGGAAAACTTTCTCCTCTTCCCTTCTCCCCTTCCAGCTCTGTGCCGGAACAGATTCTCTGGAATAACAGCGGGAAAGGGATCGAGCTGCTCAAAACAAAGTTGTGCTCCATGGAATATTTGGCCAGGAGAAGTTTTAGGAAGGATTTTATAGAAGGAAGAAAATAGCTGAGGGTAAGAAATATCCTTCAGTTTTCCTTGATCCTGGATTTTTACAGGGGCAAGAGGGTTTGGATTGAAAAGAAAGAGAGAAGGAAAGAAGGAGAAAGAGAAAAAGAGGGAAAAATAAAGGAGGAAAAGGGGAGAGAAAAGAGGAAAAAGGGGGAGAAAGGGGGAAAAGGGGAGAGAAAGGGGGAGAACTGGAGAAGGGAGGAAAAGGGGGGGGAAAGGAGGAAAAAGAGAGGAAGAATCCTGGGATGGCTGAGGTTGTCAGGGACCTCCTGGAGTCACCTTGCTCGAGCAGGATCACCCCCAGCACCCGGAGAGAATAAGAAAATAGGAAAAGAAGGAAATCTCCACACAATAAAAAAGGGAGAGGGAGAAATTCCATGTCTCCAACCAAAGCGACAGAGAGCTGCTCCATAAATAACATTGGGATGCTGAGCCAGGGCTGTGCAGGACTCCCGGGAGGTGCTCAGCACCCACAGGATGGGAAGTGGGAGAGCGGGATTTAGGAGCTTGGCCCAAGTGAATTCCTGAAAGCAAAGGAAATCCCGGATGGCCACAGGGAACAGGGGCTGGGAGCGCCCGATAAGAGCCGTCATGGAGAGGCTTCCCATCCTCGTTAATCCCGTGGCTCCTGGGAATCCAGGATCATGGCTGGAGCAAACAGGGGGTGCTTTTTTCTTTGAAGAAGAGGAGATGCCTTACTGAGGGATCACATGGATGCCAGGAGAGAGGGAAGAGGAGGAAGCGCTTGGAGCCTCCATTCACTCCCAAGAGCATTATTCCCACTTTCCACCAGCCCAAGAATCCATAGGAACACCATCATCCCAACTCAACCACTCCAGGTGACACCAAGGGAGCTCACTGCACAATCTCACTGTTCCAGAGGGGATCCCAGCTCTGGAGCTGACCCATGGACCGGGATCCACCCCAGCAAATCCCAGCCCTGTTGGCAAAACGGAGCCTCGCCAGGATGGGCAAGTTATTCCCTCAACCAGCACATCCATGTGCCAGGGGCTCATCCCAAAGGACACAGCCTGTGGCCAGCTGAACCTCGGCCTGGCAAGTGATCCACTGGAAAACAAGGGAGGGAAACAAAGGCAGGGATGGGGGAAGAGAAGGAAGAAAACACTCAACAAGGAAGAGCGGAGCGTGCCAACAAAGCCAGAACAGGGAACATGGAGTCGAGGGAGGAAAAACAATGGAATTGGGCTCCCAGCACATCCCAATAACAACCACACCTCATCCTGGCCCAAATTCTCTTCCCGACCCCTTTTCCACCCTGATGGGAAGGAGCGTGATCCACAGCCATGTGACGTCCCAAGGGATCCAGGCTCTGGCTGGCTGGATGATTAGGGGATGGTTCCTGGTCCACAGCTGGACAAACATCTGTGATCCATAGGCCAGGGTCACTGCCAGCTCCAAGGATGGAGAGGGACATCCCAAGGACCCTGCTGGGGTCACAGGGGGAATCTAATGCACGGCACAACACAATTCCCAGGATATCCAACTTGGCACCCACGGCATGCACTGGAGGATGCACAACTGCACCTGGATTCTTCCCTGGGACAGGGATCTGCGCCATTCCAGTGCCGGACAAGGCTACGATGGCACATTTTCCCCTATGGAGCCAGGCTGGGAGAGCTGGGATTGCTCACCCTGGAGAAGAGAAGGCTCCGTGGAGACCTTAGAGCTTCATCCAGTGCCTAAAGGGGCCTCAAGAAACCTGGAAATGGGGTTTGGCAAAGGGCCTGGAGTGACAGGACACAGGGAATGGCTTCCCACTGCCAGAGGGCAGGGTTAGATGGGCTACCAGGAAGAAATCCTTCCCTGTGAGGGTGGTGAGACCCTGGAATGGCTTTCCCAGAGCAGCTGTGGCTGCCCCATCCCTGGAAGTGTCCCAGGCCAGGTCGGACGGCGCTTGGAACAACCCGGCACAGCCAGCGGTGTCCCTGCCCACGGCAGGGCTTGGAAGGAGCCGACTTTTAAGCTCCCTTCCCACCCAACGCACTCCAAGGCGCGCGCCCTATCCCGCGCCTTCGGAGGTGCCCGGGCGCGGGCTGGGAAGCCGGGAAGCCGGGATGCCGCTCCCTCCCTCTCCCGTTACCTTCAAAGAAGCGCTGCAGAGCCTCCGTCTCGTCCACCACCTCCATGGCTGGGCCATGCACGGGGGGCTCAGTGCGTGCGGCTGCTCGGGGGCATCGCCCCGGCCCGGGGGGCCCCGCCGCGACCCCCGAGCCCCGGCCGAGCCCCGGCCGCGCCTCCTGCCCCGCTCTCGGCGCTGCGCTCCCGGCGCCCGCTGCCCATCGGCGGCCGCCCCGCACTCGGGCTGCTGCCAGCGCTCCTCCCTCCTGCCCTGCTCCCCTCCCTCTTCCCCTGCCCGCTCCTCCTCCTCCTCCTCCCGCCGGGTCCCGGCGCTGCCCCGCCGGTGCCAACAGTCACCTCCAAAGAGTCGCGAGTAAAATCCGGCCACAGGCCACCAAAAAGAGTCACCAAGTGCCAAAATCCGTCCTCAAACCACAGGGAAAAGCAGCCACGAAGTACCGAGATGCGGGCACAAGGCACCAAAACACTCACCAAGCACCAAACCACTCGCAAAGCATCCAAATTTCTCCCCAAAGCACCAGAATTTGTCCCCGAAGCACCCAAACCCAGCCACAAAGTCACAAGGCAACAAAAGAAAAAAAAAGCCACAAGCAACCAAAATTCCAGCCACAAAAACCCAAAATCTGTCGAGAAATCACTGAAAAAACACTCACAAAACTCCAAAATTTGTCCCCAAAGCACCAAAATTTGGGCACAAAGCACAGAAAACCAAAAGAGCAAAAAGGCACCAAAAATTCAGCACAAATGACCAAAATCTGTCCAGAAATCCCTGAAAAACATTCACAAAGCTCCAAAATTTGGGCACAAAGCACAAAAAAAAAAAAAAGTAAGAGCCGCAAGCCACCAAAAATTCAGCAGAAATGACCAAAATCTGTCCAGAAATCCCTGAAAAAACACTCACAAAGCTCCAAAATTTGGACACAACGCACCAAAACACTCACAAAGCCCCAGCACTTGTCCCCAAAGCACCAAAATTTGTCCCCAAAGCACGGAAAAAACACTCACAAACCTCCAAAATTTGTCCCCACAGCACAGTCACAAAGCACCCAAAAAAGAAAAAAAGCCACAACCACCCAAAATCTGTCCCAAAATCACTGAAAAAAACACTCACAAACCACCAAAATTTGTTCCCAAAGCACAGTCACAAAGCACCCAAAAAAAAAAAAAGCCACAACCAACCAAAATCTGTCCCAAAATCACTGAAAAAAACACTCACAAACCACCAAAATTTGTCCACAAAGCACCAAAAAACAAAAAAAAAAGAGCCACAAGCCACTAAAAATCCAGCTACAAATGAGCAAAATTCATCCAGAAACCACCAAAAATCAGGCACGAAGTATCAAAATCTGTCCAAAAAGCCCCCAAATTTTTGCCCAAAGCAGCTAAACCCAGGCAGGAAGGACCAAAATCCTCCCTGAAATTCCCAAAAACCCATAAATCACCAAAATCCAGGCATAGATTATAAAAATGAGAAATCCCCAAAATCCAACCTCCCATTCCAGCCACAGACGACAAATCCAAATTACCGAAATCCAGTCCCAAATCCCCCCAAAATCAGCTCCCAACCCCTAAAATCCAGCCCCAAATCAGCTCCAAAGTCCACCTGCAAATCCCTAAAATCCAGCCATGAACTTCCCAAATCCAGCCACAAACCAGAGCCAGCTCCAAATTCAAAAACCAGCCCCCAATCCACCAAAAATCAGCCCCAACTCATCCAAATGCAGCCCCAAATCATCCAAATCCAGCTCCAAATTGCCAAAATCCAGCCCTAAAGCATCAATATCCAGCTCCAAACCATCCAAATCCAGTCCCAAATCACCCAAATCCAGCCCTAAATTGCCAAAATCCAGCCACAAACCACTCAAATCCAGTCACTAATCCCCCACATCCAGCTCCAAATCACCCAAATCCAGCCCTCAATCGCCCAAATCCAGCCCTAAACCACCCTAAACTCACTCCAAACATCAAATTCAGCCCCAAATCATCAAAATCCAGCTCCAAATCACCCAAATCCCGCCCTCAATCGCCCAAAGCCAGCCCTCAATCGCCCCCATCCAGCCCTAAACCACCCTAACCGCACTCGCAACATCAAAATCAGCCCCAAATCATCACAATCCAGCTCCAAATCACCCAAATCCCGCCCTCAATCGCCCAAAGCCAGCCCTCAATCGCCCCCATCCAGCCCTAAACCACCCTAACCGCACTCGCAACATCAAAATCAGCCCCAAATCATCACAATCCAGCTCCAAATCACCCAAATCCCGCCCTCAATCGCCCAAAGCCAGCCCTCAATCGCCCCCATCCAGCCCTAAACCACCCTAACCGCACTCGCAACATCAAAATCAGCCCCAAATCATCACAATCCAGCTCCAAATCACCCAAATCCCGCCCTCAATCGCCCAAAGCCAGCCCTCAATCGCCCCCATCCAGCCCTAAACCACCCTAACCGCACTCGCAACATCAAAATCAGCCCCAAATCATCACAATCCAGCTCCAAATCACCCAAATCCCGCCCTCAATCGCCCAAAGCCAGCCCTCAATCGCCCAAAGCCAGCCCTCAATCGCCCAAAGCCAGCCCTCAATCGCCCAAATCCAGCCCTCAATCCCCCAAATCCAGCCCAAATCTCCCAAATCCGGCCCCAAATCATCGAAATCCAGCTGCAAACCACCCAAATCCAGTCCCAAAATCACCCAAATCCAGCCCCAAATCTCCCAAATCCAGACCAAAATCACCCAAATCCAGCCCCAAACACCAAATCCAGTCCCAAAAATCACCCAAACGCAGCCCTGAATCTCCCAAATCCAGCCCCAAATCACCCAAATCCAGCCCCAAATCATCCAAATCCAGCCCCAAATCCAAGCCCACCTCCCCAAAGGCCCAGCTGGGCTCTGCTCTGCCCAGCTGTTCCCACAATCCCAAATAACGCCCGGCTCTCCCTTCCCCCCCAACAACTCCAATCCAAGAAGGAAGGGCCCGATGGGAATAATATCCATGAAGTTCCGAGTTCTCGGAGTGCCGGGGCCCTGCCAGCCCCAAACTGTGGGGCCTTTCTCCTCCGGGCCAGCGAGGGCACAAAGAGGGATTGTCCAGCCCCACATCCCAATTGAGAAGGGCAGATTCTCCGGGATATATAAATATATTTATCCCGCTCCCACAGCTGTGCAGTGACCAATTCTTCTCCCGGGAGAGGAGGGGGATTGAGGATTGGGGATAGTAATGGGTCTATTATTTCGGGATGGAGAGAAGGAGCCCTTTCTTCTCCTCTCTCTCTCTCTCTCTCTCTCTCCCTCTCTCTCCACATTAAGACAATTGTTATTCCCTGTTCCCCTTGTTCCCACTCTCATCCCCCCGTTTCGGGTGCAAGCTGCGTGGGAAGGAAGGAAAATTATGGAAAAATGGATTTTTCCCAGGAAGCCGAGCGCCAGCCTAACCTAAACCCTCTCAGTGCCTCGTTAGAGGTTTGTCCATAATATTTTAATTAAATAAGGATTTGTGGGGATCATCCCCACTCCATGATCTTTGAGAGTCTTTTCCAACTCCAGATATTCCATGATTTTAAGATTTAGAATCCTAGAACCCACAGAATCCACAATTCTGTCATTCAGAATCCTCAAATCCATTGAATCACATTCCATGGACTCCCTAGAATCATCATTTGATTCTCTGATTTAGAATCACAGAATTCTGGAATGGTTTGGGTTGGGAAGGACCTTAAAGCTCATCCATGGCATTAAAAAGCTGGGAACAGCCTCAGGAAGTGAGATCCTGACTCCAGAGCTGTGTCCTTCGCTCTGCAGGACACTGGGAAAATCCCAGTTTGGACTTCCCTTCCTTGCAGAAGGATCCCAGCATACACAGGGCAAATTTCCACGATTGTGGCTGGAATATCCAAGAGATTGAATATTTGGGATATATTCCTGACTGACAGCATTCCCCCTCCTCTTTTTTCTCTGTCACTCTCATCCACTCCCAAAAAATTCCTTGTTTGCACTAAAATCCTTCTTTTTAGATGGCAGATTGAATTTCACTTGGAATAACTCAAAGCACCAAGTTCCTTCCTTAATCTCCTTCTCCTCTGAAGGAGAGATTCCTAAAACTGATCGCAAGGGACAGGGATCATGGAAGCCTGGAATGATTTGGGTGGGAAGGGATCTTAAAGCCTATCCAGTTCCATCAGCACTTCCACAAATTCCTGCTGGTGTCAGACCACAAAGTCGAGTCCCAAGGAGGATCAAAAGATTTGGGAAAGGACCCTGGAACTGGATTTGGAACCCTCAGGATCGACCGTGTTGGCCTTGGCCTGGGATTCTCCATCCTAAGGTAGAAAATCCTCTGGAGCACCTCATTTGCAATAGGATGCTTTCCTCCTTTCCTTAGGGAGAATGTCAACATTCCCACATCCCAATCTTTCCACAAGACAGCTCCCAAGTGCCACACATCCCTCACCAGACAGGAAAATCCCTTTGGGAGCAACTCCAAGCATTCAAACCCTGACGTTTGAGGATTCTGCCCTCATGGAGTGGCTGCCACTCTGGGAAAACCCTCCTCTGGATTTATCCCCGGGAATCTTTGCTCCTTCCCGTCTTTACTCCTTCCCTGGTGCCCAGATGGAGCTGTGGATGATCCGTGTCCTTCTCACCTGAGTTCTCCTCCTGCCTCCCAGTCCTGCTCAGCTCTCACTCCCAAGGAATGCTGCTCTCTCCCTTCCTGGCCCTGATTAAAAGGAAAAGACCCATTGGAAAAAACACACCAAGGGATGCAACCAAACTCATCCATTGGGGATGGTCCAGCTCCCTTCCTGCAAGGAGCTGAGAATCCAGCACCACAGGGATGGATTTGTGTGATCCCTAAGGGATCCTAGAGAGCTCTGAATCCCAAAAAATTAAAGGTATGGCTTTGATCCATATGGAGGCAGCGCCAGAGGATCCAAACCCATTCCCTCCTTGGTGCTCCTTTCTCCTGCCCTCCCCGTTTCCCACATTTCTCCCTCTTCCCCATTCCCTCCGGGTCCCGCTCCCTGCAAAGCCTGCTCTCTCTATCCCATGTGGCTCTCCTGGAGCAGGAGCCAGGAAGGGGAGGAGGGATATGACCCGGGATATCTCTCATGGAAGGTGCGGCCGGAGCTCCCTCCAGCGCTGGATTTCAAAGTCCAATTTCAAACAGAACAATAATTCGGAATTTCCCCTCCCTTACCCCATCCCTCCCCCCATTCCAAGCTCCAGCTGGGATTCTCAGGCATGACTGGAAGGATTTTGAGGCTCTTTTGAGTCTTTTCCCACCAGCTCCGAGCATGGACACGTCAGTCTCCGGAAGGGCGCCGGAATCATCGATCCAGCTGACGTGAGGCTCGGCTGAGCAGGGATCATGGATCCAGGGATATTAAATGGATATAGGACCCATTTCTCCCAGTGGGATAGTGCCATCAGGTCCCAAAGAAGCTGCTGCATCGCTGTGGGAGACGCTGGAATACTCGGAATCTCCTACTCCCAAATTGCCCCAATCCAGGCACAAATTCCCTAAATCCCAGACGATTTGGGTGGGAAGGGACCTTAAAGCTCATCCAGTTCCATCCCCGGCCATGGGCAGGGACACCTTCCACTATCCCAGGTTGCTCCAAGCTTTGTCCAGCCTGGACTTGACACTTCCAGGGAGGGAGTAGCCACAGCTTCTCTGGGAAATCCCTTCCAAGCCCAGGGAAGCTCCCACTCCCTGGAGGCGGAAGTGGAGCTCCCTCCGTTATCTCCTCCTGGCAGGAGACCTCACGGATCAATCCCTTCCTGGTTATCCATTAACTCCAGAGGGTTCATTCCCAAGAGGGAAAGAACACCTCCATTGATTTCTAAAGGAATAAAGGATCATCCTCAGGGAGGAACTCACGTTCTGGGAGACCTCGCAATCCCGGGAGGCCTCCGGAGCTGGAAGCAGCCCTGCAGCAGGGAAGTGTCACCCACCTGCTCCCAGCAGGGACATCCAGGCTCCACGGAAAACCCCCATCCGCTCTGGCAGGACAAACAAGGCCACAAGGGCTGGATTTGCTTCCCAAGGAAGCTCCGGGGTGGGAAGGATGGGCTGAGATTGCTGGAAAATCCAAGGAGAGATTGCTGAGAGGGCAGGAAAACTCAAATGCTGTCTGAAGAGGCCAGGAATAACACCTGGACTCATTTTTCCAAGCTAAATGATGGATTGGATTCCCAGATCCGTGATTCCAGAGCAATACACTCGGACTACGTGGGGCTCCAGCTCTGCCTTCCTCAGCTCCCACCACACTCTTCCTCTCCCTAGCACTCAGGAGTTTTCCCAGTTTTCCTTACACTGACCTGGACTCCATTGCTAATCTGGCCTCAGACCAGGGAACACCGCCATAACCGGAATTATCATCCCAATTTTCTCTGGTTAATGGGAATTAAAGCACGAAGTTCTCAAAGCACAAAGAGCTAGAGACTCCCAGCCAGAAACCCTGCCATACATTCCTTGGTTTTATATCCCTCATGAATATTTCCAAGGAAAACCAGTTGGCAAACTGTAATTTAACCCACCAGAGCATCATTTCTGCTGGAAAACCGGAATTAAATCCCATTCCAAGTGATTTCTTTAAGTAGCCTTCCATACCATCACTGTTTCCTTTCCCTCTTTTCCAACTGAAATACAGCCTGGAATCCTTGGAAAAACCCTGAGGAACTATTTGAGCAATGCTGCTTTCCATGGAAGTAATTAACAATTAGATCACAGCTTGAATTAATTAAATATTCCCATTATATTCCCTCATTTTCTTTGCTTGCTTGGGAGCCCTTCAAAAAACATTGGAAAATTTGGGAGGCTTTTTTTGTAATTCTGGATGGCTTTTTTTCCAATGGGTTGAAAGCCACTTTTCTCAAGAAACTGGAATTTTTTCCCTAAGGCCACCAACACATCCAGAAGCCGGAGAAACTCCTTGGAAAACACAACCACATCCCTAACTCAGGATTTTCATTGGTTTTATAGCAGCATCCACATCCATGGATTTTCCTCCCTAAACACTGAATTGAAGCAGCCTCTCCTAAACACAGATTATTCTGTGTTTATCCAAGGATAGTAGCCAGAGCTGGATGTTTTCCTTCCCCCTGGGATTGATAGAGCTCCAGGGAGGGGAAAAAAAAATCCCACAAAACCATCCCAGAACATCGGGCACTTCAACATTCCAGCACTTTTTATAGGAACGCAGTAGTTCAGCCACCTTTGAGCTCTTAATTCCTTGATGTTCCCTTCAGGAGCAGCCATAAAAACCGTTCCATGCAGCCATTAATAGGATTATGTGCTTCCAGGCATTCCTTTTCCTGCCTGGATTTCTCCCCGCTGGTCAGCAAACTCCAGTACTTCTCCTCCCCTTATTCCCTGACCCTCTAAGCCATAATGGCAACTTTTCCCCTTTTCCAGAAGATGAATTCCATGGCATTAAAGAGCTGGGAACAGCCCCAGGCAGTGAGATCCTGCTTTACAACTCCAGGGCCATGTCCTGCAGCACACTGGGAAAATCCTGCAGGACTCTCATTCCCTGCAGAAGGATCCCAGAACCCTGATGTTTATCCACAGGGCACATTTCCACATGATTCTGGCTGGAATATCCAATAGATTGAATATTTGGGATATATTCTTGACTGACAGCACTCCCCCTCCTCTTTTTTCCCTGTCATTCCCATCCACTCCCAAAATATTCCTTGTTTGCGCTAAAATCCTGCTTTTTAGATGGCAGGTTGAATTTCACTTGGAATAACTCAAAGCATCTTCCTTAATTTCCTTCTCCATTGAAGAAGAGATTCCTAGAACTGATCTCAAGGACAGGGATCATGGAATCCTGGAATGGTTTGGGTAGGAAGGGATCTTTAAGGCCATCCAGTCCCAGCCCGTGCCATGGGCAGGAACACCTTCCACTACTTCCAGAACAACTTCCAGGTTGCTCCAACCTGGCCACGGGACAGCAAATCCACAACTTCCTAGGCAACATCCAGATGTTCCCGCTCCAAAGGCCGAGATCCAGAGCAAACAAAGCTGGAAAAGAGACAACCAACCCCCAAGGATTCCCTGGATTCTTCCCGAGAGCTGTACACCCAATTCCTGGTGTCCTTCCCACTTTTCCAACTCACTCACAACCGTTTGAAGGCAGAAACCTCAGGCAAATCCCAACCATCCTTGGGAAGAGTCACAGACTCCAGCCATGCTTCCAACATCCATTTTATAGACAGTGCCATAGGAATATACATAAAACTTATATACATCCATGGGTATGGAAGTAGGTTATCATTCATCCGGATCTTTCTTTACAGCGGGATTAGTTCGGATCTTCCGTACAGAGGTACAAAAAAAGTCACATGGAGAAGGAATGGCACATGAGGAGTGCTTCAGTTTCCTTGGAATCTTCATGCTGGGGCAGCTCGGAGCAGGGGTTCGGAGGGCAGCATTCCCGGGATGAGCATGGGGGTGCAGGATGCTGGGCTGTCTCCCCCCTCCCTTCCCAACTGCATATCCAAGTGCTCCGAGCCCTGTGGGAAGCAGTGGGAGTGGCTCAGAGCTCCCTTGAAGGGCTGGTTCTCCCAAAAATGCCAAAGGCTTCAGCTCTAAAGAGGCAATTAGGATGGAGCAGGGAATGAATCCATGGTTATCCGGCTCTGAGCTGCTCCAGCACGGGATGGGACACGGGTGACAAGCAGGAAGGGCTTTTCCATGGAGGCAGAGCCAAAGGAAAGGGGCTCACAGGGCACAACATTCCAGACAGGGAGGCACAAGCCATCCCCAAAATCCCTGTGCCGTTCAGAATTCTGTTTCTCTCCAGGACAGGAGCTCGAGAGTATTCCCTGGACATCCCTCAG
This sequence comes from Atrichornis clamosus, assembly GCA_013400975.1. NCBI lineage: Eukaryota > Metazoa > Chordata > Aves > Passeriformes > Menuridae > Atrichornis > Atrichornis clamosus. The sequence goes on from WBMZ01011877.1 coordinate 55,524, forward strand.
CCGACTCATGGAGGGAAAGGTGGGAAGCTGGAGCTGCAGGTGAGGCCACTTTGTCACCGGCAGCTGGGAACATCCCAGGAAAGGAGCTGGGACCCACAAAGTGTGGCAGTGTCCTGGGAAAAACCCCCTGAGGAGATCCCTCTGCACACAAACTTCCCTACATTAGGCTATCCCGACAGGACAGGCCAGGGAATTCCGACTCTGAGCCATCGGAACTGCACAAAGCCCGGGACGGAAAGCGGGGCAGTGGAATCCCAGAAAAAAACCTGGTGTCAAGGCTTGTTCCTGTGCTGTTCCGTGCCTAAGGATTTGCAGGAATCAAGAGGTGGAGATAGGGAGAGGTTCCCTTCATCCCACGGGTGCGCTGGGAAGGTGGGAATGTCAGCACACGGAGCACAGGGCGACACGGTGATGTCAGAGGTCTTGGATGTAGCAAGGAAAGCAGGAAAAATTCCCCGGGAGCTTACCTTTGGAAGATGGCTGTTCCAGAGCCAGGGAAAAACACGGTGAGGGTTGGATGAAACCACTGGCCTCAGGTCAGGATTTGCTTTTGGCACTTGGATATGACCTCAGGCAGCAGGGAAAAGTGGGAAGCGGGGTCGGGAGCAAGGGCAGCTCTGCCCAGCCCTTGGCCACACTTCCATAGCCCCAGGGAACTGGGAAGGGAATGTGGGACATGTCTGATCCCAAAAATCTGGTGCCAGGCAGGAGGCTGGGACCTGAAGCCAGGGAGAACAAAGGCACAACAGGTATGAACTCCATAAACATGGAAAAACCAATGGAAATGGAGAGAGCAAAGCACTGGGAGATCCACAATGATTTTTAGGATAAAGTCCCTAGGACAAAGCAAGGAATTGCTCTAATCCTTGGACGCTTGGAATTTCCAGCCCTTAAGCAGCTCCTCGGAGCTGGAAGAAGGGGAAGGACATCAGTGACTGCTGATCCAGGCACTTCCCGTTCCTCTCTCAATCCACAACTCCATTGTGGATCTCACTGGAGAGCAAAGGACTCCCAGAGGGAATCCCAGCCTCCAGCGGCACTATTCCCGCCTCTCCTTGTTCCCACAGCTGCCAAGAACGGGCAGTGTTTGCCTTCAGCAGGATCCACGGAGCATCGCCTCCTCCACACAGGAGCGCCATGAGAGGGAGCTTTGGCACAAGCAATCGGCTCTTCCCAAAATCCAGCGGCTCTTCCCAAAATCCAGCACTGCACTGGCTCTGGGAACAACCTGCAAGGAGCCCAATTCCAGGCACAGCTTTCCAATTCCTTCCTTCGGAGGAATTTCCCAGCAGAGCAATCCATGCAGAGCTGCTGCTGGAACTTCAACCTTCCCTTTCCTGCAGCGCTGCAAGCAGGGAATCCTGGAATCCCAGAATCCCAGAACGGTTTGGGTTGGAAGCTCATCCAATTCCCACCCACTGCCACAGGCAGGGACACCTTTCCCTTGTTCCAAGCCCTACCCAACCTGGCCTGGAACATTTCCAGGGATGGAGAGTTCACAACCTCCCTGGGCAACATTTGAATTCCAAAGTCTCCCAAAGGCTGTGGTTACAACTACCATCCCTAAAACCACGGGAATGAAATATTCCTGCTACCGTCCTGATGTTCTAGTGCCAAGGGAAGAGTATCTCAGAATGGATAAGGATAAACCCAGCATCCAGGGAACTCCAGGCCAGCAATTCCCAAGGCAAACACGAAAGGGCTCTGCTGTCCATGGAATTTCGAGCCTACGGAGGTTCTTGGATACAGCCCCAAAACACAAATCCAAACACGCCCATTCCAGTAAGAATTAATCCCACCTAATTCCCATTGCCAGGGGTAATCCTGATTATCCCTACATCCCAATTTGTAAATTAAATCTGTGTGGGCGATTCCATGGAAATAATATGATCTGCCTGCAGGAAAAGAGAAAAAAAAGCTGGGAAAACATCAAAGTGCATGAGGAATATCTTAGACACTGATCCCATATTCCCATGCTTGGAGCTTTTTCCTCCTTGGAAACAGATTTCCCACTTAAATCCTTCTTGGGACCATCAGCTATTGCTGGAATCTAAGGAACAATCTCCTAGAAGAACAGAACTGGGAATCATGGGATTTCTATCCACACTCACCACCAGCTTTGCAATCCCAGTGAGTCAAATATCTCCTGCAAATCCTGTTTGCTTTGGAAAAAAGTTCCTAGAAAGTTCCAACAATCCCTTTTAACTGCTTTGGATCACCATGAGATGGTGGGGAATAGTTTTCCCACGTTTATGGGTGGTACCAAGGATGAGGGATGAGAGGGATGAGGTGGCTCCTGAAATAGGGAGCACAGAAAAGAGGGAAGTGGCAGTTTTAGGAGGAAAGGAATGTTCCCAATGGAGAAGGCAGTCCTGAAGAAGAGGGAATAATGATAAATATTGGAAAAGGGCCGGTACATCCCCAGCACAGCAGGATCCTTCCCAAATTTTTGGCACTGCTGAAATTAAAGCAACAATAAAATCAATTCTTACGGATGCAGAAGAGCCTCAGCTTCATTCCTCTGCCAAGAAACTCTTGGAATAGCTTGTGTTGGAAAGGACCTTTAAAGGTAATCCAGTCCAAAGAAGAAGGATCAGAATGGATTTTAAGGACGTGGCACGGAACGGGTGACCTGCTGGCCCCTCAGCTGGGATCTGGGGTGTCAGGCACTTCCAGCACTGCCTCCGTGCAGGGTGGAACATCCCGTTGGAACATCACAGGAATATCCAAAGATTAGAAGGCACAAAGCTGAAGAGGAGGAAGCAGAAGCCAAGAGATTCAGAAAACTGGAGCCGCTTCGTATTCCCAAAGAGACAGAGCGGGAAGAGAAAGCAGGAAGTGTGCACAGTACAGGTGCAGGAGGTAGCTCCAGCTTTAGCACTGATTTCAGCATTCCAGGTGTGCTTTTCCAGAAGGAATTAGGAGATCAGCCTTTCCGAATGCCCGGATAGCAAAGGAATGATGGGAATGGAGACATGGAATGACTGGGACCAAGACAGAGGGACGGGGATCAAGACACAGAGATATTTAAAACAGAAATAATTCCAAGGACGTGGATTTCATTTGGGAGGACCGGGATCAGATCTGTTTGTCAAGAGGGAACAACAAAAACCAGGAATTATCCATGATGGGATACAATAAGAACCTTCGAGGGGCTCGATCTGTGGCAAGCCCAGCTCCCGGGAATTAGGTATTTCCAGCCTTTTCCAAAGTCCAATAATCACAGAGCAAAAAACCCGCGGCATTCCAGGCTGCTTCCAGTCAGGGCGAGGGAACACCGTTCCCATGGGATACAGTTCCAATGGCACAGAGAAGGAAACAGTCACCCAAGGATGGAATCTTCCAGGACACAGCGGAGGAATCGGGGAAGGGACTTTCTAGTGCAATACTGGAGCCATTGAACATCAGCAGGTCCCCTCCGGAATCATTTTCAGAGGGAAAAATCCCGATTTCCTCACCTGGAGGCACCTCCCCACCAGCAGTTCCACCTAATCCCTGGTATCCATGGTGCTCCAGGGATGGAGATGATCCTTTCCTTAATATTTTAAAGTGCTTTGCAGATCCAAAGCTCTGCCTTAGTGCTAAGGGTTAATTCCTGCCCGGGAATAAAGGCAGGAATGAGCTCCTTATCCCGACTCCTGGGCCAGGAGGGGAGGCTAGCCTGCTAGCCCCGGCCTCCCTGCCCCTCAGCTCCCCTTTTCCCCTCAAACCTTCCCAGAATTTTGTGCGTATTCCTGAAAAATCACCTTTGCAGTGTTTCCTGAGTGCAGGAATTCCTCCTTATCCTGTGCTGTGCTGAGCTCCCGAACCACCTGCTCCCTGCTCCTTTTTAAAGGACCTACAAAAACAAAAGGAATTCCTGGTTGCTCAGAATAAAAGGATTTTTCCTTCTACAAATCCCTCTGAATCCAGAGAGGCTTCCTCCCTCCGATTCCACACAGGGAAAGGTCACCTTTGGAACCTTGAACCCCAGGAATAATATTTTCCTGCCCACTTAAAGCACTTCTGAAGTCTCTGTAATGGGTAAGGAGCAGGGGATGGAGAATCCCATGCTGGATTGAGTGGGATATCAGCACTTGGACACAGAATCCAGTGGAATTCCGGGCACCTGAAGTTATTTACATCAATGCACACTGGTTATAAAGTGCTCCTTGATGGCATCGGATCCCGCCTGCTCCTGGGAAAGCACAGCCCTGACCCATCCCGGGGCTTCCCGAATCCACAGGGAGAAGAGGAGCCCAGGGATTTGCCAGGAGCTAAGCTCCCGGGAAGCACAGCGTCCTCCCACCATGGAAATATTGCAGCTAAGGAGAGGGAAAGGGAGCAACCACAGGATTCTAAGGAAGTTAAACCAGGAATTTCTTTTCCGGGGCGGGAGGACAGAGCTCCAGGGAGAGCCATTGATAACTGCTGAGCTTTGAGTGGGGAGAGGTTTGCCAAGGAAAAGCCTTTTCCAGGTCCCAAAAATGTTTCATTTCCTAGATAGGTAGTTTTCCTCCTGCTCCCATCATTGGAAAACCTGCCTGGAGAGGCAGAGCAGGCTCCTCCGGGCCCGGAGGCTCAGGTAGTTTTCCTAATAATCTCCTCAAGCTTTACTACATGGAATTGTGCAGCTGAGGGAGGGTGGGAGATGGGGGGCAGGTGGCTCCCCCCAGATCCAAGCCACTTGGGAAGCAGGGGGCTTGGAATCCTGCCTGCCCATCCTCTCTTCCCTCTGTCCCCGGCAGGAACAGCACGGGAAGAAGAGGATGAACGTGGATTTTCCTTCAGGAAAGCCTCTGCTTCCTTAATAAATACCTTCCAAACAGCTCAGCAGCTCTGTAAACATACAAGAGATTGTAACACTTGGAAAAAGTCCATCTTTTCCCTGAATTCCCAACACCAAAGGCTGGCACTGCTCTGTGGATGCTGCCTATGGGTGGTGTGAGGATCCTCAGGGGTTCAGGAGACATTCCCAGACTCCGCAGAGGCCTGGAAAATAACGCTGGGTAAATTCTTCACTCGATCCATCCATGCAGCTCCAAGATGAGAATCCTGGCAGTCCCGCAGGAATGGTGCCAGCTCCGAGGGGTCCAGGGAAGCGAGGAGTGATGGTGGTGATATCCAGGAGAACTTTCTGGCAAAGGGAGGGATTTAGCTCTTGGGAACAGCGTCCTTCCCTCTCAGGAATACTTGGGGGAGAGAAAACATGGTGCCAGCCCCGTTCCCGCTGCACCCGGCCAGGAAGGGGAGATTGGATTTGGGGGGAATACGGCCCCGATGGCTTTAAAACAGGAGTGTCCTACAAAAGCGATCCCCATGGAAGTGTGCCGAATTGGATCTTGGGCCGGATCCGTGGTAGTGCAACAGGGCCCAAAGTCTCAATCCGCTCATTTCCCAAACCACCGGCTCGGTCCCGAGGGGAGGGATGTGGCCCGGCCCCCTCCTGCTTCCATCTCTCCGGGTATCTCACTCCCAAACTCAGCAGGTGCCCCAGGGCAAGGAATCTGCCTCTGGAATGAGAGACAGGCTGAGGTAGGGAATTTTAGTGCCTCAGACCCTCTCAGGCCCCGCGGGGCAAAGCTTCTCCCAGCTCCAAGCACAGGATTCCAGCACAATCCATCCTCCGGACACCACCACTGTTTCACCCCAGAGGGATATTTCTGGCTGTCTCCTCCGATCCCAACCGCCCGATGACCACCTCCTCCGTGGATTAGCCCACTGGGATCATTCCACCCCTTTCCCCTCCACTAAAGGGCCGAAATCATGAGGTCGTCCTGCTTGGCAGGGCTGGTTACATGTCCGGAGGGGGTGGAAGTCCGGATTTTGTCTGTGGCCAGGCATTCCTGGCTGCTCACACCCGTGGGAGTGATATCCATGAGTTCTCCGGACGAACTAAGGGGGAAAGAGGGCGACACGGAGATTCCCGACGAAGGATCCGTCGAGCCCGCGAACAACCTCGGGGGCTTGGGGACCAGGTTGGGCTCGTACTGCGCCCTCAGCAGGATCTCCTGGTCGCTGACGGATTTGGGAATCTCCGCAAAGTCACTGGAGCTGTCCGACACCATCATGCAGTAAATGTCCTGGAAGGAGCTGCTCTTGCTGTCCAGGTTGAAGAGGCTGTCGATGAACTCAGCGAATTCCAGCACCTGGGGACTGGGAACATCGGCCAGGCGGCCGTTGTGGAGCGCCGGCTCTTCCCGGGGGGATAAGGACGCGCGCTCCCCGTCGCTCCCGGTCCCCTCGGCGCTGCAGCGGCGCTGGGGGGTGGTGCCGCCGCTGTTCAGGACGTTTTCCGGTGGCTGGGTCTCCTGGGAATGCTTGGAGAGGCTGTCGGCAGCCAGCAGCTCTGTCCGGGAGCTGAGGGAAGGGTTTTCCTCAGGGATAACGGGATCTATATAAAAGCAGTGCGTCTCGTCCTTCTCCATGACAGCATGGAGGCTGGGAGAGCCCCGGATGCTCCGGAAGCCAGAGGAGCGCCGGGAATCGAAGCTGTAGATGGATTCGTTGTCCGAGAGGCTCTCCATGGTGGCCAGAGGGGCGCGGCGGTCCTGGAGCTCCACGGAGAGACGTTCCTTAGTGTCCAGGAGAAGCAGCTCCACAGGATCTTTCTGCACGGGAGAAAGCGGCTTCGTCTCGTAGAATCCCTCCAGGCTGATTTCCGAATGGGATTTGCTCCTGCAATGGGAAACATGCAACGTGAGGCTGCAGAACTCGGGAACAGCCAGAGGATCCATGCGCTGGGTTTTTCCTCACACAGCTCCTTCAACCAGAGCCAGCCACAACTCCCGGGAATCTCCTATCGCTCCATCCTCCCAGCTGGAAATACCACAAACGGATTCTTCCCTCTGCAAATTCCGGTTCTTGCCCTTCTCCCATTTTTCCTGACTGAATAAATCCTTCTCTCCTGCCCAGAGAGGCTGTGGACTCCCCATCCCTGGTAACGTTCCAGGTTGAATGGGGCTTGGAGCAACCTGGGCTAGTGGGAGGTGTCCCTGCCCATGGATGGAACTGGGTGATCCTTAAATCCCTTCCAATCCAAACCACATTTGGCTGCAGGGCTCCAAGTTTCACCTTGGGAAAACCCCATTTGTCTGGATAAGGAGAAAAGGAATTTTCTACGCTCAGATTCCTGAGCAATACAAGGGATTTTTCCCCTGACATGACACAAGCCATCCCGAAGGTTACACTCCCAAAAAGGCAGCCCTTGGATCCGTCTTTCCCACAAACATGGATCCCAACGCTCCAAGAGGAAGAGGACCCACACCTGGACCCAATATTCCATGAGAAATCTCTCCTTACTTGGTGCTGCTGTTCCTTCTGTCCGCTGGGATGGCTCCAGTTCCGATCTGCACGGAGGGACAGCTGGGCAGGGGCTGGCTCTGGAATATCAGCTCCGGAGTGAGATCCACTTCCGTAGGACTCACCATCACTTTGGCTGCGGAAAGTAAAGCTGTTTTCCCCTTGTTGTAGTTCTCCAAGACCTGTCCAAGGAAAGGAGAGGAACAGCAGGGATCGACTGGAGGCTTTCCAACAGCTGGATTGGCCTCTTGCTTCCCTGAGCCTTCTGGAAGCACAGGGCAAGGGCTGGAGATAAAGGATTACATTGATAAATCCTGACTTATCCCTGGATATCACCTGGGCTCCGGTTACTGAACCAACCACCACCCAACCTGACGTTACTCCGATGTTACAGGAGCTTCTGGAACTTTGGGAATTCCATTCCCAGACCTCACCACGCTCTACTCCAACATCCTGTGCAAGACTGACCTGGAGCATCCCTTTCCCTCCTCTTCTCCGAAATAAACGGCCTTGTGTATTTAAACAGCGACATTCCAGGGCAAGGCCTGCCCGTCCCGGGGTTTCTTTGGGATTGGAATTCCCCGCCTTACCTTGTTGAGCCCTTCCATGACCACGTAGGGAAGGTGTTCGTGCAGCATGGCCGGGGAGATGATCACCTCGTTGAAGGCCTTGTTGTCCCCCCAGATGGCAAAATAAGTGGGATCCTCCTGCTCGCAGCAGCTGGAAAAGGAGTCCAAAACAAAGGGAAAATGGGATGAAAGAGCAGGGCATGTGAAAAGAGCAGGATGCAAAGGGAGGAAAAGGGACAGGAGGAAAAGCAGAAGGAAGAGATGTTCAAGTACATATTGCTCCAAAATTCTGCATTATCCAACAGGGATGTGATTATCCAGTACCTAAAGGAGCTCCAAGAGAGCTGGAGAAGGGCTTGGGAAAAGGACCTTGAGTAATGGGACAACAGGGAATGGCTTTAAGCTGAGAGAGGGTGGGTTTAGATGGGATTTTGGGAAGCAATTCTTCCCTGTGAGGATGGTGAGGCTCTGGCACAGGTTGCCCAGAAAAGCTGTGGTCGCCTCCTCCCTGGAAGTGTCAAATTCAGGCTGGATTGATCTTGGAGCAACTTGGGATAGTGGAAGGTATCTGAAGGATAGTGGAAGGAAGGCTGAATGGGATGGGCTTTTACCCAAACCATTCCAGGATTCCATGTGCTGGTTTAGATATTGGAAGAAACTCCTCCCTGTGAGGGTGGTGAGGCACTGGAATGGATTTCCCAGGGAAGCTGTGGCTGCCCCATCCCTGGAAGTGTCCAAGGCCAGGCTGTACCAAGCTTGGAGCATCCTGGGATAGTGAGAGGTGTCCCTGCCCATGGCAGGGGGTGCGACTGGATGGTCCTTAAGTCCCTCCCAGCCCAAACCATTCCAGAATTCCACGTGCTGGTTTACATTAGATATTGGAGGAAACTCCTCCCTGTGAGGATGGTGAGGCACTGCAGCGGATTTCCCAGGGAAGCTGTGGTTGTCCCATCCCTGAAAGCACCAAATCCAAGCTGAACCGAGCTTGGAGCAACCTGACATCCCTGCCCAGGGATCTTTACAATCCCTTCCAACCCAAATCATTCCACAACTCCGCCAGCACGGACACAACCACCATCCCCTCATCCTTGTGCTTTTCCAGTGGGAATTCCAAGCCTCACCAGCACTGCTCAGCGGGATGGTTGTGCACCACGTGGATGATCCGGCCGGGGGGATACAGGGGGGTGCTGGCACTCAGGGCGATGGTCAGGTCACTGGGATGTGTCCAGAGCCGGTTGCTCGTCACCGAGTTCTCCTCTGGCTCCTCAGGAAGCTCGGATTTGGGAATGCACTTGGTGGCCCCCACAATGATCCGCCACTGTTCCCACAAAAAGAAGGAGGGGGGGAATGTTGAGGGGTGGAAAGGAAGAAAAGCAGAATTGTCTCGGAAGGCTTGAGAGGTTTAAACAATTCCACAGGATATTCCACAGGCAGGATATTCCCTGTTTTTTTCACACAGGAGGGATTTCCCTATAAAAAGGTGTGTGAACACCAATGGACATGTCCAGGTAAATCACAGCAACACCAGGAATAAACAGGGAACAACACAAGGACAGGAAAACAGGGAAGCTGGAGCCAGAGGTGTTTCTGCAAAGCCAGTTTTCTTTTCCCAGTCTTAAGTGGTAACATCCCATCCCTCTTTGTTTTTCCATAAACAGTTAAGGATCTAGAGGACCCCAATGCCCTCCAACTGATAACTTGGTATCTTCCAGGATAAAGAAGGTAGATGGAATCTGAATTTTTAATGGACAAAGTAAGGATGAGATGACACAACGCAGATAAAAAACTCTGCTTAGCGCTTTATGCACTAAAAGAAATCCTAAATATCCCAAAAAATCCCAAAAAACCCTAAGTCAAACCACAAAAACCCAAATTCTAACAATAAGCTCAGTTTTCCCCCTCTCCACGTAAATCCTATCACACTTTTATCCCTACATTTTATCCCTAAAACTCCTCATGTTTTATGGCTTTTTTCCATCTTGGAAAAACTGGAGAGGGACAACTTCCCACATTTCCTATCTCCAAGACATGACCAGACCATTTATCCTGGAACAGCATCATCCCGATGTTCCTACAATCACAACTGTTGGACTTGCAGCCTGTTCCCAGTTTTTAGTGGCCAAGAAGAGCCACAGTTGGAACAGACTTCAAAGGAGGCTTGGATAAAAAATTCCCTGCTTGGTTCTTTGGGATCTGCGAAGTTGCAGCCCCTGAGCTGGAATGATCCCACTGAGCATTCCAGCTTTTTCCTTCATTTTTCTGATGCCCTAAGTAGTGATCCCGAGGAGACCTGCGGGAAATCTGCCCTTCCTGCCACTACAATTCCCAATCCCTGCTCCAGGTGTTAGTGCTTCCCTCTCACCTTTGGTTTGGTGCTTCTTTGGAGGACATCCAGAAGCTGCCGGCGAAATCCCTCCAGCTGAGAGAGCCCAATCCTGGGAAAAGAGGAAGAGGTAATTACGGAAAAGAGGAAGATAGGATTCTGGACAAGAAGATGTGACTGTGGAAAACAGGAAAACAGGATTCTGGAACAGATGAAGATGTGATTCTGGAAAAGAGGAAGATGTGATGCTGGAAAAGAAGAAAATGATGGATTATGGAAGAGGGGGAAATGTGTTCACAATCCCTGGGCAGGGAACAGGACAAGAAGGACATGGAGCACAGAAAAACAAGGAATTGCATTTAAAAAGACACCACAAGGATACAACACAGAACAGATGAATTCAGAGGTGGCACCACCCAGGAGCAGGAACCAGGAGTGAGAGGCCACAGGGAATTCCCAGGACAATAATCAGGATCACATCAGTGAACAGGGAAGGAAGGAAGTGACAACAGAGGATGGCATGGAACAGGTGAGTTGGAAAAGTATCCTGGAGCTGAATGACACCACTGAGCAGATGACAGGATGGACAGGTAAATCCAGGTGCTCTGGCTCCCACTCCAAATCCTGGCTCAGCAGAATATATCCCAGGAGACCAGGAAGGTGAGGAATGCCAAGGCACAAGGAATGAGCCGGTTCGGAGGTATGAGGATGGAACAGGGATTTTGGGACAAACTAGTCCAAATGAGGGGACAGCACAGGGCCAAGGTAACACAAGGAAACAAGGAAACCGGGAAGGTGGCACTGATATTCCAGGTACCACAAGGAGACACTCCCGAGGCCGGACATTCCCCCTTTTCTTTCACACAGGAGGAATTTGCCTCTGGAAACACCAACAGAGCTGTCCAGGTAAAACACAGTGACACAGAACCAGGAAGATTAACAGGGAATAATACAAGGACAAGAAAACAGGGAAGCTGGAGTCAGAGATGATCCAAGTGTTTCTGACAGGAACAGATGATTTGGGACAGACCAGCAGGGATTAATCTGCGAATTGAGACACTTTTCCACTTGCCTGGGCACCAGGTCTTTGCCAAGCACGACTGCGGTCACAAACTCCTTGGAATACTCCATGGCATCCTCACTGGAAGAGAAACAGGACCAAGAAGTGTTTCATTCCCAAATTTGGTGAAGTCACCAAGTGGAAAACCAGGGACACCAAACCCAATCCAAGCTGCTCCAGGCTTTTGGGATTTGCACCTTGGGGAAGGAAAGCCTGATATCCACATCCCACAGCCCAGCCATTCCCCTGCACGTGGCTCCGGATACACCTGGGAAAGGAAGTATTCAACTCAATGCCTCATTTTCCAACAGTTTGGGAATGGCAGGATAGCCATGGAAGAAGATATCCCGTGCTCCTGAGACTACAAAGATGCTGGGGAATGAAATGCCAGAATATTTGGGAGAACTCAGTTGGCAAATTTCTGAGCACCAAGAGAGGGAGGAAGGAATCACAGTTCCCAGTCTCTGAGCTTCCTGGAGATATTCCAAACCAAGTCCCACAGGCAGAGGCTGCATCACTGACCTAGGGATGATCCCAGGAGTGACACAAGTCAGGAGCTACCAAGGGATCCAGGAGTGGAAGTCTGGAGCAGAAAGTTGTACAACTCTCCTGAAATATCCTGCTCTGGAGCTCCATGACTGCAGAAAAGCCAGGAATACTACAACAGGGAATGCCAACATCCAGATCCAGCAGCAGGATGGCTTAAAACTCTTGGCTACTCCTGGGATATGATGCAGGAACTACCACAAGCTTCTGATAACCCACAGCAGATTTCAAGGATCCCTGTGATTCCCACAGCTAGAAAGACCTTCCCACACTTCACAGCAATCCAGTGGGATGCTTTTGTTTGGGAATAACATGACCAGAAGGTCTGTTCCCATTTCTAATGGAAGGAATTCATGACTCTCTCCCTGGATTTGCTCCATGGCAAAGGGAGAGAAACCAGCATAATCCCTCTGACCAATTTTAGGCTGTGGAATGACAGAAATCACATCCCAAAAGTACCAATTTCTTTGGAAAAGGAGCCCAAACAAGTGGATCAGCTGCTGCAGACACCTCCATTTGGTCAAGTGTCTTCCTGATTGTCCATCTGTTCAGGGAAGATCGGCAAAGCGGGAAATGGGGAAACCGGGAGTGGGCAGCAAGTAAGGGAATTACACCCAACTTAATTTTCCATTAAAATTAGAGCCATGGACAACTGAGTTAGAAACCAGGATATTTGGGAAAGTGGCCACGTGCCATCCTAACCTGAATACCAAACTATATCCCAGAGGAAACACTCGGCTTCTCCAGGCTGCCTCTCCCTTTCACCGCTCCCTGGAGCCTCACAAGCGGGATCCGGTGTATCCCGGTGTATCCCAACACCTACCTGAGCAGCCCACCTGGAGGGGAATAGGCAAAGCACTTCAGGGATGGATACTGGGGACGCAGCAGGAAGGACAGGATGGCAGCCGTGCCAGCTCCAAGGGAATGCCCAACCACAATCAGGCCGTAGTGTTTTGTTCCTCTTCCCTAAAAAACATGGAATCAACAAGAAGTCAAGGTGAGGCTGGAAATGAAGTGAAATTTATCCCCTCCAAAAATTAAATGTATCCCCTCAAATGTCTCCCTTTTTCCAGTTCTGGAGTCTGGTTTTCTACATGAGCATTCCAGATTCCAGCTGAACAGCTCCTTGCTGGTTCTGAATCAGGGAATCATCATGGAATCATCACGGAATCACCATGGAATCTTGGTGTGGGTTGGAAGGAAATGGAGAGATCATCCCACTCCACCCCCTGCCATGGGCAGGGACACCCTCCACTATCCCAGGTTGCTCCAAGCCCAGTCCAACCTGGCCTGGAACACTTCCAGCAATTGGGCAGCCACAGCTTCCCTGCGAAATCCATTCCAGGGCCCCCCTGGATACTGGAATTCATTAAATTTGGGTACACTACATTTGACCAACTGGGACTTCCCTAAAAGAAAAAAGGTGGGAAGAAAAAGGAAATGTACAGAAGCTGTTTGAATTCTTTGGGATTTGATGGGAAACTTTGGCCCCATCTCAAATCCAACAGCCTCCTGATAATATCCAAGCCTACACAGAGAGTGTTTCCACACTTTTTCGTGGAATATCTGCCACTGGCAACTGCCAGAAACAATATCCTGGGCTGGTGGGAGCTGGGATGGAACTTATGGACCTAAAGCCGGAGTGACAGGAACAACCCCAATTTTCCCTTTCTAGGCAGAGAGGAATGAAGCACCATCCAAAAATGCTGGATGCACCAAATATCCCGAGGCAGCACTTCCACAGCTATTCCCAACATATAAAGCAAGGTAAGCTGCTTCCCAATATCTCCCTCGGGTGCTCTGACAGCTTCCTGCCCCCAGGAATGTTCCCACAGAGACAGCCAGCGTGGCATTCCAAAGAAAATCTCCATAGAGATGGGATTTTAGTTCCTGCTGATTTGGCTTTAATGCTCCCTGTCTTCCATTGCTACCACGTGGGACTTCCTGCCTTAGGAAAAGGAAAATAATCAGGAGCTCTGCAGTGTCGGTGCTTCCAAAAGAAAAAAAGCCATGAGGGAAGGTTGGATGAGGCTTGGAGCAAGCTGATCTCATGGAATGTTCTCTGCCCGTAGCAGGGGGTGGAATGGGATGAGCTTTAAGGTCCCTTCCAACACAAACCATTCCATGGATGAGTAAGTAGCTGGTGATCCGAAGGGACAGGGATTAAAGGAGGAGTTGAGAAATGAATACAACAGAGTCAGGGATGCGGAGATTCCCTTAAAGACCGATTTTCAGGGAAATCTCAGCCTCTGTCCAGGAGATAACTGGTACTCACCAAATCCCGTCCAAAAGCTTGGGAAAGCACCATTTCCTGCTCCAGCTTCTTCTTGATGTACTCGGCAGACAGCACCATTCCCTGTGGGAAGAGGGAAGACACAGCAGGAAGTGAATGGGTTAAAGCATTCCCTGATCTCTCATCCAGCAGCCAAAAGCTGCGGAAGTTCTGGAGTGTCCTGGGCATGGATCAGGACGGAGGCAGAACTGAGTCCCCTCCACATTTCCAAACAAAGTTTGAGGAGCAATGGCAGTTCTTAAATTAAGTAATGCTCCCAAGGCCTATTCCCTTGGAGTGAAAATTCCTTCAGGGTGTAAATTTTAGTGGGAAAAACACTCCAGATCCAACCAACTTAAACACAGGATTGTGTGATTTGGGACTTCAGGCTCCGAGACCTGTGGCAGAACAGAGAAATAAACTTGGATATTCTGAAAATTCCTCTTCCAGGGAAATCTGTGAAGGATTTTTCCATTTAAATCTGGGAATAAAAGTGAATTATCCTAGTGAATCCATGGAGAAACTAATACAGACAGCAAAGGCAAAAGTGACAGCACCGCTTGTTTGGGAGGAATTATTTCCTGCCTTTTCCACTCATTAATATTAAGGGAATTTGGCTGCCAAAGGATATTTATCCCAAATTATTAAAGGTTTTTACTGCCTATAGGTTAAGAAGTACTGGAAAAGATCATATCTGGGCCTAAACATTCCTATTCTCTCCTAAGGAGTGTTTCTCCCTCTGGATAGTAATTCCAAATGCAGTTATTCCAATTCCAAATGCAGTTATAAACAAGCAACTGGAATTGGGTTTGTTGCCGAAATTCCTGATGATGCTACAGCTGAATTCAGTGGGAAGTGAGTCTGAACTCCAAAAAAGTGGGAAAAGCATCTCCTTGGCTGTTTTCCATTAAATCCCAACCTAGAAATGGTCTAAGTACAACAGGAATGTTACTGAGGGCTCACTATCCATCTCGGAGATATAAAAGGATTCATGGCTCCAGAAGCAAAGGAACCTGGAATTTTCCAAGTCCTCAGCACCAAAAATGCCCTCGATCCCAATGTGGATGCTGGAGAGGAGGGACAGGACAGCGGAGACTCCATTCCATGGAAATGGGACACGTGGGATGCCACCACTCCCGAAAAGCACCACAGTGGTTGTGCCTTATCCCAGTTCCCAGCAGCTTCCCAGCTTCCAGAAGAGTCTCCATTCCCAACCCTAACGAGAAGTGAACAGCAGGCTACTGATCTAAATTCCCAGCGCGAATTTGGGATTCTATTTTTAGGGAGCGTGACCCAAATCCACGGTGATGTCACTGATGGGATGTTAGTCAGCCTTCGGGATGTTTTTTTGGTAATTATATCCTAATGGAGACAGGGATTTGAATATTATGGAATGAGACTGCAAAATGCCATTTAGATTTCCCATTGAAAATTTTCCTAAATTCCATGGAATCCTTGTTTGGGTGGAAAGGGACCTTAAAGATCATCCAATTCTATAAACAGAAAGATTTTCCACTATCCCAGGTTGCTCCAAGCTCCATCCAACCGGCCTTGGACACTCCCAGGAATGTGACATCCATAGATTCTCTGGGAAACAAAGTCAATTTCAAGTTAATAAAACAATTTGGGCTTAATTTTGGAAGTCCACACGTAAACAACCAAATGGATCAAGGATTTAGGGAAGGGGAATGGAAATACTCTGCATTGTTTTACATTCCAAAGGCACAAAACTGCTCTGGGATATCGAGATGTTGGGGCAAACCCTCAGAAGGGTCTATTTGGGAGAAAAAAATGTTGGGAATTCTCATGATTGGATGTTCTACCAAGCTGGGATCGTGGCTGAGTTTCCAGAACCTTCCAGCAGCTCCTCCTTGTCCTCCTGGTTGGCTTCACACCAGGAAAGAAATCTCCAGAAGATCCCATTTTCACTAATTTTGTTCTGGGACTCCAACAAAATTAACTCTGGATTCATCCCCTTGGCTCAGATTCTTTGTTAAATTAAACTTTGTTATAAAACCCATGGATTTTATTGCAAAAGGAGTGACATGGAATCTTTTGGGAATTAGAATCCCTTTTTTTAATGGCATTTTAATCCCTAAACTTTAGTTCCAGTTATTTTGATCCAGAATAGCTCAGAGCCCTGATAAATATTTTTTTAATTATGATATTTGAGCTGTGGAGTGATTAAAAAACCTCATGGAAACAGCAATACTTGGAATTTTAAGGATGGCTGATGGACATCCCAAAAAGCCAGGGATGAGTGGGACAAAATCAGCAGGAAAACACCCCAAATCAAACAAATCCTAGGAGAGCTCCCCCATAGCCAAGCCCTTCTCTCCAAATTAAATGTGCTAGTGAGGTATTGGATTTGTTTGGGAATTAAACTTGACTCCTGGACATTAAAAATGCATTTAAAATTCCATTATCTCCGTTAGCTTTCCCTCGGGAATCAACAGCACATTACTGTCTGCAGATTAATATTGATAATTATTCCAGATAAAGTGAATATTTCTCCCCTGGCAACAATCCTGAAAAAAGAAATAACACAAAGGATAAATAAAAGCTCCATCTGGAACAAAGGGAATGAGCTGATCATGTTTCATGGAAGTTGCCAGCAGAGGAATATTTTCCAATAAAGATCAAAAGAAAAGCCAATTTCTACAAGGATCTATTCCTGCTTTTTCACTGAATTGTGGAATTCTGGAATGGTTTGGGTTGGAAGGGACCTAAAAGCCCATCCAGTGCCATGGACAGGGACACCTTCCACCAGCCCAGGCTGCTCCAAGATCCAATCTCCAAGGTGTCCCTTGGGGATCTTTAAGGTCCCTTCTCATCCAAACCATCCTAGGACTCTACGATTCTACTTCCTAATGCAGAGGGGAGAGGTTTGGCATTCCAGCAGGATGCCATGGGAAGCAGAAGCTCCCAACTCATGGCTCCCAAGGACTTCCAAGCTCAATATCCCACCTTGAGCAACCCCTCATCTCCTCCCGCAGCACTTCCAGCGACTGCTCCGATCCTTCCACCCTTCACTCTGGATTTTCCTTTCCCAACCTAGCACTGCAGCTTTGAAGCTGCCAAATTCCTGATCTTCTTAAAAACTTGGCGTGTCGTTCCTTTGCCAGACAGGAGCAAAGGTCAGCTCTGGAATAAATGGATTTCGCCAGCCCAGAGCTGCTCACAGACACGGAGCATCCGTCTGATTTCACGGATCCTAGTCCTGTCAGTATCCTTTGAGAACATTCCTCCTGCAGCAGAATTTTAAACACATTCCCAGGCTTTGATTGCAAACTCCAAAAAGGTCGTTGGAAGAAAAAGTCGTTTGAGTGGCTCCAGGAATTTTGCTGTTGGTCTCCACGATGCCTTTCCGGGTTTGGAATTCACTCATTACGGAGTTTTTAATTACATGCCCAGCGATTTCAACTGTTCCCAGTTATTTCAACCGTTCCCAGGGATTTCAACTGTTCCCACTAATTGTTTAACACCTCAAAGCCCTTTCGCTGCAGTTCTGGAACTCCTTTTTTCAAGTAATTAACCATAATTAAAAAGGGAAATCATTAGAAAAATCCAAGGCCTTTGGTTTGGTTTGGGGTTGGCTTGGCATCGTTTTCCCGTTGTTTTCCCTACCTTGTGTCCCAGCCACGTTCCGTGGTGCCCCTCAACCGGAAGGCGCTCCGCGTCCCCCGTCAGATCCGTCAGGGCATCCTGGAAGAAAAGCAAGCCTCAGGTCAGTCAAATCCAGGTCAAGATTCCAAACCGGGAAAGTCTCCAGCCATCCGGAATGTCCACCGGGGTGGCCACAACGCATCCCACTTACTTTTGGAGACAGAGTTCCCCGGATGCTGATGACCACCTTCTTCTTGTCGTGGTCCACAGCCACGTAAAACGGCGTTTCATAAACCTGGAAAAGATCAAGGGGAGACATTCCCGTTGGATTGTTCTCGGGGGAAAAGGAAGCGGCGCAGCACGACGGGATTTGTGTCCTAATGCCAGAATTTCTGGATGGAAGTGGGAGAGAAAAACGCTTCGCTAAAAACGCTCTGTGCTTCCCTTCTCTGCCCCGCTACGGCGGGAAGCGGGCAAATCCCATCAGGAAGGGGGTGTGGGATCATCCTTACAGCGTCGTGGCAGGAAGTGTAGACGATGTCCACGGAGGTCATGTTCTCGTCCAGGAAGTGGCGGCGGATGGCGATGGCGTTGCAGCCGCAGCAATTGTCCTCCTCGATGGTGACGCCGGGGGCGTAGCGCGGCCGCGACGGGCACAGGCAGCAGCATCTGCCGGAGGGAAGCACGGCTCGCAGGGAAAACGGCGGGATTTACGGCGGGATCCCCCGAGGAAAGGGAAAGGCGGACACTCCAAGCCGCGTCCCGACGGCTGCGAGCGCCGCGGGAGGGAGAAAAGCACAAACGGGATCAGGCGCAGTTTTCCTGCTGAGCGCCAGAGAGAGCTACAATGCAGCCAGTCCTCGAATTCCACAGGAATCCGAGCGTGGTGGGGCTGGGATGGCTCCTCCAGGGATACTATGCTTGGAAGTGCAGTTTTCCTGTGAAAACCAACAGTGACCGAGCTCCAGGTTCATTTATGGGAAAAAAACGTGTTTAGAATCATCCCAGAATAAAAAGAGAAGCACAGATTGCTTCTCCTTCTTTCCCTCTCACAAATAAAACTATTCCCAAGGAATTACACTCCTCCCAAAAACCTGGGAAGTGCCTAAAGCTCATCCCCAAATTGAACCCGGTGACAGAATTCTGGCAGCTGGAAGCAAACTCTTGAACCAGGGCAAGAATTCTGAACTGGAAAAATCCAATTAATCTGAGGGAGCACAACCCAAACCGGGACCCAAATGTCAAATCCCTGATTTTGGAGCTCCAAGAAGCTCTTTTGGACTTGGTGCTGGGCCAGGTGAGTTCTCTCCGCTGGCTATTCTATGCTCCAGAAAGGATGGAGCAGAGGACAAGCTGCTTTATTTACAAGGAACTGCAAGGGATTCAGGGAGCCTTTGGAATATGAGGCCCAGAGAGATGGAAAGAAAAAACATGAGGAGCAAAAAGCAGAGAAGAAATCGAGCAAAGATGAGATGAAATAAAGAATATTTCTAAATCCAGGGAGGAAACAAAGGGTATTTCTAAATCCAGGGCAGAGAAACAAAGGCTATTTCAAAACGTGGGGAAAGCAGGTGGGAAAAAGGGATGAGGGCGGGCACTCACGAGCAGGATCTGGCCAGGCGGCAGAGGCCACACGTGGGCTTCCTCATGAGGTAAATGGGCCATCCGTAGGCAGCCAGGGCGAAGAGCATGTAGTAACACACCTCCCGGTACCGCTGCATCTCTTGCTGGAAGACACGGCACTCCCTGAGCCTGGAATCTCTTGGAATTTTCCCCCTCTATTCCCTTTTTCCACAGTCAGACACGTGCCGAGCATCGGCCACCTTTCCCAGCTGAGTGGCAGTGACTGAGGAGAGCGAGGTGGGGATGCCGGGCAAGAGCCGCCCCCTCCCAAAGACTTCTCTGCCTGTTTTCCTGAGGAATTCTCCAGCTATCCCACCCTGCTGCCAAGGAAGCTGTTTCCTAGAGGTTTGGAAATGAGCTCCCTCAATATTCCACTTCCAGCAGGCCGGAGCAAGCCCGGGGAGGACCATAAAGCTGATTTAGGGCCACATGCCACAGTTGCATCCTATAAAAGCTCAGTTATCCCAGAGAGTTGAAGTGGGGAGTTGGAATTAAACATGGCAAGATCAGGGGAAAATCACGGAAACATCAGGGAGAAATTGGAGCAAAATCAGATGAAGACCTGAGAGGGAAAACGAGGGGAGAAAATTTGGTGGGAAAATTTGTGTGGGAAAATCGTGGATAACTCTAAATCAGTGATAAACTAAAATCAGGGATAAATCAGGGATAGCAGTGTTGCCTCTCTTGCGGCAGTATCACCTCATCAAGCCTCCAGGGATCAAATTTTTTTCCATTCTCTTGGAATTTCTCATATGATTTCAAAGAAGGGCAGAAAGGAACAAGAGAAGCCACTGAGGAAAAAAAAGCGGGGAACACAGGCAGGTTTGGAGGATCCCATATTCCAGGGACTTACCGCATTCTTCAGATCCAGGTATTTGGTGTTCCTGGTCACTGGCATTCCAGACAGGAAAGCTAAAATGTCATTGTTTGCCTGGAAGTCACAAATATACAGAAAAATTCCTCTGTGTGCCAGCAAGACAAAAATCTGCTCCCAAATATCCCAACTAGGTCCCTCAAATAGTTCCTTCCAATGGTTTTATTCCTGCCTTATCTTAATCCCAACTCAAGGGAAAAAACATAATAAAAGAAATCCACTTCCTACTGGGCTGATGATTTGCAAACCTCAGTAATGGCTTGGAAAATCAGGAATTTTTCCTCCTGCAACCTGAATCCCAACTCAAGGGGAAAAAAAACCCCAAAAAATTAATCAATTTCCTCCTGGGTTGACAACCTGCAAACCTCAATAACGGCTTGGAAATTCACAAATTTTTCCTCCTGCAGCTTGCTGGAATCTTCTCCACACCACTGTATAGTGGGAATAATGTTCCCATTCATTTCCAAGTACCTACGACCCCTCTGGAGGCCCTTTTGGGATCAAGTGCTCCCCCTGTATCACCGGCCTAGAGATCATTCTGGATTCCAGCCTTGACTCAGCATCAGCTGAGCCCTTTGGAAGGGAAAACCCCAGGAAAAAACTTGGGAAAAGCTGCTGAAGTCACCATTATTTTCCTTTCCCAGCTTAGCGAGCGAGAACAGCCCAGAAACGAGGTGGGCAGAGCCATGCGGTGCTCCCAGGGAATCCCAGAGCAGGCGGGAAGTGGAGATTCCCAGGTTTTCCCACCTCATCCAGCACGGCGCTGCGCTTGGCCCGCTGCCGCTGCCGCAGGAGAACCAGCCCCGCGATGATGTCGGAGGGAACGATGTCCAGGTCTCGGAAAAATTCCGCAAAAAGGTAGGCGATCTCCGAGTAGGCGTCCTGCAAAATCCAGGGAAAGAGGAGCTAGAGAAGGAGGAGGAGTCTGGATGTGGGGAAGCCTCAAACGGGACATGAAGTGAGAACTGGACTCGTTTCTGGAGCTCTGCCTTCAAACCAGCCACGAGATTCCTGCAAGGAATGCCAGATCTGGACTGATCCCATGGTTATTGTCTCTTGTTTATTTTCCATAGTCCCACTCGGAGGCTGGATCTGTGCCGTGCTCAAGGAGAAGACCTCGACATCCAAACAGCCCAGCAGCACAACGGGAGGGAAAGGGAATGGTTTGGACTTTCTATATTAAAACCAAGAAAATCCCAACCCAATGTCACCTTGGAATCATCCTTTCTTCCCAAAAACAGGATAAAGGCCATTCCAGGAAAAAACCCAGTAATTTTGTCCTATTTAAGTCTCTCCAAATCTTAACTCTGTCCCAGAATCCTTTAGTCCAAATTTAACCCAGACCTGGGATTCTTTTGCCCAAATTTATCCCAGAGCCAGGATCCTTTTGCCCAAATTTAATGCAGACCTGGGATCCTTCTGCTTATATTCCTCCCAAATTTGGGATCCTTTTGCCCAAATTTAACTTGCCCATACTCCAGGTCTGGGATCCTTTAGCCCAAGTCTAACCCAAACTTTGGATCCTTTTGCCTATATTTATCCCAGATCTGGGATCTTTATGCTCAAATTTACCCCAAACCTGAGACCCTTTTGCCCAAATTTAACTTACCCATATTTATCTCAGGTCTGGGATCCTCTGCCCAAATTTAATCCAGATCTGGCAACCTTTGGCCCAAATTTAACTTCCCTGAATTTAACACAGATCTGGGATCCTTTTGCCCGTATCTACCACAGATCCGTGACCCTTTTGCCCAAATTTATCCCAAACCTAAGATCCTTTTGCCCAAATTTAACTTGCCCAAATTTCACCCAGACCTGGGAACCTTTTGCCCATCATATTTATCCCAGATCTGGGATCCTGCTGCCCAAATTTAACTTGCCCATATTTACCCCAGACCTGGGGTCCTCTTGCCCGTATTGCCAGGCTTTTCCAGGTTTATTCTGGATGATAACCAAGCAAAAAGGCCTGAAAAGGAAAACCTGGAAGAACTGAGGCATTAACTGAGGCACCCAGGAATGAAGGTGACCAAACCCAAGAAAGGATGGAAGAAGTGGAAGTGACCTGAGAGGGACAAGCAAAGGCTTGGGAGCAGCAGGACAAAGATATTTTGAGGAGAAATGTCCTTTTCCCACCTTTTGCTCTGTACTACAGGGAAAAAGTCCCCAAGAGCTTAAAGGACAATATTTTGGGAGGCTGGAGAGGGCTGGAATGTGGTCAGTGCTGACCTGGCATTACTCCAGCCTAAGGACAAGGGTGATCCAGAGGCTGGAGCAACAAAATGTGGGGCTGTAACCCACCAACATCCAAAACTTTTCCTGCAAGGATTCTCACAGCCTTTTCCTGGACTGTTATCCCGTGTTTTCATAGAATCCTTTATCCAGGATCAAACCCCACAAGACTGGAGTGTTGTAGGAAGCCTGAGCACTCCAGGACGGGATTTCTCCTCTCCCTTCTTTGACCATCAGCACAGTAAATCCCTTCTCTTCCCGGCAGGAATGACCTCCATCCTTTTATCCCTGCCAAACTCCTGGAGTGTGGGATGACTCTCCGTCATTTTTCACTTCCCTACAAAAGCCCGTTAAATCCCCATTAAGAACTGGAGTTCCAGGTGCCAACTCTCGGTGCCTTTGGAAAGCCAACAGCATTCCAACTGCAGTATCCTTGAAATCCTGACCTCATCAATCCCAGCACGGCTCCTGAGCTCACAAGAAGTGCCAAGAGCCTCCAAAGGGAACGTGACAAACATCCATTAATCCAAAGTGGCAGCAACAGCTCTGGATGCTCCGAGAAAAAAAAGCCCTGCTGGAAGTTCAACGCGGATTTTCCGCTCCAAAGGAACAGCTTTTTGTGGAAATACCTGATATTATTCCCGGTTGTCCACCTGGAGTGCTCTGCTGCAAAGGCTCTGGGGATTCAGATTTCATCCCAAATTCCTTCACCAATCCCATATCCATCCCATAAAACTATTTCCCAGCCCAGAGGACAAAGATCCTCTGCTACAACATTGTTTTTTTCCATGAAGTCTGGAATAGGCAGGAATGGATTCATTTCTGATCCATTCCATGCTCATTCATCCATGCCAGGACACACAACGTCAGGGCTTGTTCCTGCAGAGAAAAGAGGCTGGAAATTGCTCCAAATCTGGATGGAAAGTGGAAATTCAACAGCACAAGGAATGGGAAGGGGCTGGAATCTGCTTTATCCCAAACTTAAATAAAACAAGAGAATCAGCCACTGCAGAATGAAAAGTGTGTTAAAAAGAACTTGGAATATTTTGCCATCTTGAATAAAATGGGAGTTGCTCAGGAAGCAGGACACTCAGGGGCCTGTCAGGGCTCCCTCTCCTGGGATGCAGCATCCATGCTGTGCCCTCAGGAGTCTCCAGGCACCTGGGCAAGGTGACCTGGATGTGCTCTCAGGGAGAAGGGAAGTGTCCAAGGAAATGCTGCCGTGGGAGCTGCCAGGGAACAAAGTTGCTTTGGCTTCGCTTTTCCAGCTGGATTTCCCAAGCAGATGAGTTGGGAGCTGGGAGGCCTGGGCTTGGAACTTCCCAGCGGGACAGCCGGTTGGGGCTGGGACATTCCCAGCGAGCATTTCAGCCAGGAAAGGGGATCCTGGGAGGGGCAGTTTTCTGGGATACGGTGCTGGATTTCTGCACAAGGGCTGGGACAATTCCTGCAGCTTTCCACACTCCGGAAGCTGCACCTGTGGCAAATTCCACATTTCTCCCTAAGAAACGCTATCAATCCAATCCATCCCGGCTGCCACTGTGAAGAACAAACATTTACCAGACTCCCCTTCCTTTTCCCACCTTTCCCTTTGGAGCATTCAATCCCAGTCTCATTTCGCTTCCTCTCCACGTTCACATCCCTTCCAACGTGCTCCTTTTCCCGACGGATCCTTTTGGAGCACGAACTCCAGGCTATATTTAGTGAGGACACGGAGGCTGTGGTCGGTCCCTTGGAGTTTTCCCTGTCATTTTCCGTGCCCTTCTAACTGAAGTTAAACGTCTGGGCGGAATTTTTGGCCACTGCTGCTTTTGTTGGAATGTCCTTGATAAATCCCAGGTTTTTTTCCCTGAGAGGTTGGAACTAATTCAGAGCTCATGGGCTGTAAATTGTTTCTTCAGGAATGCACAAATCTCCTGATTTTTTTTTTTTCCTTTCTCCTACCTTTGGGAACAATTCCCTGGTTTTGTTGGGTCCTTCAGGAGTCCTCAAATCCTCAGAATTCCAACTAAATCAATTAAATCAACAGCCAAGTTTTCCACAGCCAAAGTTTGACCCAGGTCCTCAGGAATCCTGCTGAATCCCACCCTCAGGCACAAACCTGCTCCCAGTGATTCTAAGAGGAATGGAATCACTTTTGGGGATGGAATATCGAGGCCTTTACCCTTTCCCAGCAAGGGAAAACCCCAGCGGCAGCACATGAAAATTCCCAGTGATCTTCACATGGATCTAGGGATTAAACAGCACTTTTGGACTGCCAGGAAATCCAATTTCACTGATTCTTCCAGGTTTCTCTTTTCCCATTTCCACATTCTCCTCCTTAAGGGTGTGGGACTGATGGGAACAACAGGAGAAAGCGCTCAGCAAGTGGCTGATAGAGGGAAATGGAAGCTGCCCAGGAAGTGCTGCCAAATTTGATCCTAATCCGAGGGGAAACAGGGATTTTTCCCAGGCGTGTCTTAATTCCCGACAGGAGATTTTGGGTACTCACCGACTGCGAGTCCTTTGTCCGTGTGCAGCACAGGAACACTTTGAGCCTGCGTGTCCAGCTGCTGGCTTGTCCCTCTTCCAGGCGGTGTCTGGGAATAAACGGGAGAGCAGGAATGTGAGGACAGGCAGAACATGGCACAGGATCCAACGTGGAGTGGCACAGCCTGTGCTGTCCCTGGAAAAGTGGCTGTTCATCCATGTCCTTACACTGATCCCAGTCTGGCAGAGACAAGGAGACAACAAATACATGAATTCGGCTCATTTTATAGGATAGGAGGAACAATCATCATGGAATCATGGAATTAAGGTTGGAAAAGATCGTTAAGATCAAGTCCAAGCGTTCCTCAGCAGTGCCAAGGCCACCACCGATCCATGTCCCCAAATGCCACATCCACATGGATTTTAAATCCCTCCAAGGATGGGGATTCCACCACTGGAGCCTGTTCCAGTGCTTTACAACCCTTTCTATGAAGGAATTTTCCCTAATATCCAACTAAACCTCCCTGGATGCAGCTCGAAGCCATTTCCTCTCATCCTGTCCCTGTTCCCTGGGAGCAGAGCCCGATCCCACCTGGCTCCACCCTCCTGTCAGGGATTTGTGGAGTGGGATAAGGTCCCTCCTGAGCCTCCTTTTCTCCAGGCTGTGCCCCTCTCCCAGCTCCCTCAGTCGCTCCTGCTGCTCCAGCCCCTTCCCCAGTTCCATTCCTTTCCCTGGACACGCTCTGGAGAAGGGTGAATCCTGCTGTCCTGGCCAGGACCAAGCTCTGTGCTTGGATTCCTGGGATCCTGCCTGAATGGGATGGAGGAAATGAAGCTCCTGTTGCAACCTGGCAGCTGCTCCTTGTGCCAGGATGTGCGACCACTCAGGAGGAAAAATCTACCTCGGGATGAGGGAGTGAGAATTGTAGGAGAGACCCTGAGCATTTTTCCCAGTCACAGAATCACGGAGTGGCTTAGGGAAGGTTAAAAATTCCCAATTAGCTAATTGGCCAATCCTATTTAAAATAGAGCCGAGGCCACTGTTGGGAGCTTGTCCCACTTCCAGCGTTTTCAAGGTGAAAATCCCTTATTTTTGACTGGAACACCTGGAAACAACCCTCAGGTCCCAGATCCAGTGGCATGGAAGTGGGGACTGATTCCACGCTGGAGTACCAAGATCCCTAAAGTCCACAGCTCCTCTTTTTTTATGGAAACACAGATTTAATCCAGATCAGAGCAATCCAAAATAAAACACCACTCCATCTTCTGGAAGGGGGTCCCATCAGGATAAGCCCAAGCCCAGAAAGTAGGATGCACCTGGAAGATGCTGGCAAAGGAATATGGAAGGAACACTGAAGGAGCAGATCCCACAGGGATCCATCAACTCACGCCTGAATGTCAGAAAAAAGCTCTCCAGAACCTTTTGGGAGATTCCAAAAGAGGAACGGGAATACGAGTGGCCTAAGAAAGAGCTGGAAGGGCTCTGCTCCCACAGATTCCAAAGAATCCAGAACTCTTCTGGTGGGGTTGAACAACCAAGTGTGCTCTGAGCTCTTTTCCCTACATCTTTTCCCAAATCCTTTCTTCCTGGTGCTGAACTTCCACATGTTAGGAGCTCCAGAGCTCCTTGGAAAAGCCTTGGCACGAGGAGCCCAGCCTGTGGTTGGGTTGTTCCATTTTCCCAGCCCACACATCCCACGGTGCCACCGGGAAAGGAAAACCACCGCGGGACACGCTCCAGCCAGGCAGAGAATTTCCCAATCCATTCCTTGGAAAGGATTTCTTTCAGCAAGTGGGAGAAGTTCAAAATAGATTCCTTGGAAACAATAGCTGGAGCAGGGAACAGCAGATCTGATGTTTGTTTTTCACATTATAGCCCCCAGTGTTTGCTTGTTAACAGCTGTTAACATTCCCTTTCCAGAGGGAAAATCCATGAACAGCTGGAACAAGCTCTCCAAAAATGTCTCAGGCCTGGAGGGAAAATCCTGGCCAAGGGAGAAAGGCCTTCACTTGGTTTTCTGGGATCTCAAAACTCCCCACTGAGGAGATAATTTGGGATTTTTCTGGATTTACTTTTGCAAGCTGTGGAACTCAGATTCCCTTTGGAAAAATCATCACAGAATTCCAGGATGGTTTAGGTTGGAAGGGACCACAAAGATCATCCCGTTCCACTCCCTTCCATGGGCAGGGACACCTCCCACTATCCCAGTGTGCACCAAGCTCCATCCAACCCTGAACACTTCGAGGGATGGGGCAGCCACAACTTCCCTGGGAAAACCATTCCAGTACCTCTCCACCCTCCCAGGGAAGAATATTTTCCTATGCTTGGAGCCAAACAGCTTGGATGTAGTACTGGAACTGCAGTATTCAAAGCTTCTCATCCCCTTCTTCCTGGGAATGCCCTGATCCCGAGCAGCAATCACCAAATTAGGCATTAATTCCCAATATTTGAGGGCTACTGGAACCTACTGGCAAGGTTAGGAGGAATATCCACAATAAAACCCAGGCTCCTTCCCACAAAACTTGACGCATGATCCTTAGAAAAGCCTAATTTTCCCTCCAGAACAACCCCATTCCAAGACATCGGAAGAGCAAGTATTCAAAACACACAAATCCAAGGAAAAATGTGAAATTTGCAGTGTGGTTTTTAAAAGCCTCATTTTTTATCCCTCGGATCCCAGCGCCCTCCAAAGCCACATTCCTCAAGGACAGTCACATCTCAAAGGAAACAAAGCCTGTTTGTGTTGTCCCCTGCTGGAAAAAAATCCTTTGGAAAAAGCTTTGCTTGCTGAAGAAAAGCATTTTCTCTCCCCATCTGGGGAGCTCCAAGATGGAGTCAATTCCTAATGAAAAGATCCAAGTGCCAACACAAAAGGAATTGTTCCTTAGCCAAGACTAAATAGGAGAAACCTCGGGGTAAAAGGTTGGATTTTGGAGAGAAAAATAAAGGAAGAAAGGGGATTTGGAAGGAGATGCTGCCTCAATTTAAGGAAAATGTAAGCACTGTCTGGCTGTTTCCATGGAAAACGGGATGGACAAAGAGCTTGTTGTGGTCAGCACTGGCTCAAGGGGTCCACGAGGATCCACAAATCCAGGGATTAAGGCAGAATCCGTGTGGATTCCGTGTTGCTTTGCCTCCTTTGGATGCAGGTGCCACACACAGCACCTGACAGGGAGCTGCATCCTGCCAAAATCCCCTCCCCGGAGCGGAATGCTCCCTGCAGCAAGGCAAGGAGAAGGTCATGATCCCAAAAAAGCAGGACACCCTTCCAGAAACCTTGCCCAGAGAAGCTGTGCTGCCTCATCCCAGGAAGTGTTCCAGGCCAGGTTGGACAGAGCTTGGAACAACCTGGGATAGTGGGAGGTGTCCCTGCCCACAGCAAGGAATGAGACTGGATGGGCTTTAAGGCCCTTTCCAACCCAAACCATCCTGAAATTCCCCGACTCTGGAAGGATTTCAGGAGCTTGCGGCCAGGACACAGCAATGGTAACCCTGAAACCCTCTGCTGGTTCTTTCCTAAAATCTTTGTGTCCTTGGGTAGAAGGAAAATTCACAGTCTGCTGTGAAGACAGGCTGGAAAAGCTGGGAATGTTCAGCCTGGAGAAAGCTCTCCTCGGGAGATCTTAAAGTGCCTCAAGGGGCTCCAAGAGAGCTGGAGAGGGACTTTGGACAAGGGCCCGGAATGACAAGACAACGGGGAACGCCTTCCCACTGCCAGAGGGTGGGTTTAGATTGGATTTTGGGAAGAAATTCCTCCCTGAGAACACGGTGAGCCCCTGGAATAGATTTCCCAGAGAAATCGTGGCTGCCTCCACACCAGGTAGGTCAAACCTCGGCACATCCTGCCCTAGCGGAACGCATGGAAGGGGGTTGGAACGGCATGACCTTGAAGCCCCCTTCCAGGCCAGGCATCCCGGGATTCCGGGATCCCTGGAATGCCGCTCACCGGAGGTTGTAGGTGCGCAGGTTGCGCTGCCGGCGCTTGGTGGCGCGGAGTTTGACGAAGGTGCGTCCCGTGGGATCGAAGACACACAGCACCGTGATGCACACGCTCAGGATCACCACCCAGTTACACACCACCATTCCTGAAAAACCACAAAAACCGGGAGTCAACCGCCGCGGCCCTCGCTTCCCAGCCCAAACTCCCGCAGCAAAAGGAAATCCTCGGGAAAGGCTTTGCAAGCACAGCTGGATGAGGCTTCCGGCTGTTTTATGAGGCCGTTGAATGCTCCCGGAGTATCCGGGATTGCGGCATCAACATCATCCCCACCAGGACACTGGGAAAGGGTGCCAGGGAAACAGCAAAGCCATTTTCAAGGGAAAAAGCGGAACTGACAGACTCCCCATCCCTGGGAACACCAATCCCTGTCTCAGTGCCGGCAACACAACCGGATGAATGGAGTGACTGTTCCGAGCCCTAAACAGGGAAACAAGCGCCACATTGACGGCTCCAATGCACTTCCCAGAGTCGATCCACACGGGCGGGAACGAACGCTGCCCGCGAATCCGCCGGAATACTCCCGGGCCGCATTCCAGCTCCGTACCCAGGGTGACACTCTTGGCTGTGAGGTCGTTGCAGGAGGTGTAGTACTGCGTCAGCCACACGATGCCCACGATGGCGTACACGAACTCAATCACCAGGATGGCTGGAAAAAAAAACGGGAATGTCACAGCTAACAGCGGCCTTTCCCTAAGGATGAGCTCCTCTCTCCCCATTTTCCCCAGCAGGCTGCACGGAATAAAAGTGCTGTGGAAGGTGATATGCAAGGAAATGATCCCAAAGTGCGACGTGTTCCTAACTCCTCAAAAAAAATGGGATGGCGGAGAGGTTACAGGTATGAATCAGAGATCCAGACCTTCCTCCCACGCCACTGGAAAGACTCCCTGAGGCAGCAGGGATCACAGGACCCAGGCCTTAACCACCTCAGACAGCTGGCCTGACTCACGGATCCCAAATGAATCGTGCGTATCCAGGATTAATCCTGCTAGCTACACCTTGCAAACAGTCCCAGCACCTTTGCAGCCCTTCCCATAAGAGTTCCAAGGAAACGGTGCTTAAGGAGTCATTTATTTGCTCCTCAGCTTTGCATGTTACTCGGATAACAAACAAGAAACTGGGGATTAACAGTGCTTCCTTGGAACAAAAAAAAAATGGGAATCTGCTCTGAAGTGCCCATCCTCTGACTTGCTCCCCGGAATTCCACCAAAGGCCAGGTGGGAAATCAGGTGTGGAGAAGGTAAATAACCCCTTTGGGATTGCCTAAGGAAGTTTTTGGTGAAGCTGAGACTTCAGGCCTAATCCCACCCACTCTCATTATCTCCTGCTGGCACAGTATCTTTCCATGAGTGGCTTTACTACAGAGCTGGAAAGACCCGTTCCCAGAGTTTTCCTGGGAATGCAAGCAGGGCTGGAACTTATTCCTGATCAGCCAGTTTATGCCTGAGTTAAGCTTGGCTTAACTTGGCTCATCTCCCCTTTACCTGCTACAGGACAGGAGCAGCAGGAGCACAGATGAGACATGCCCGGGTTCCTATCGGAGTTAATTCCCTAAATTCCTCCGCATTAAACAGCACATGCTTAAATTGGGACAGTCACATGGACCTTGCCCACGCACTGGTCACGCTCCCACTTCCATCAGCAGAACTGATGAACCACCAGGAGCAAAAAACCCCAGGAAAAAGGGAGAGACAAGACCTAAAATCCAGTGTAAATCCCGGTCCTGAACGCATGGAGAGTTTAAGGAAGAAAAGGGAATATTTTTTGGGGGTAGGAAAATGTCCCTTTGGATTCTGCCTACCTGCCTTGTCCCATTTAGTCTGGTTTGAACACAAACTGCCAGGCTCTCTGTGCTTCCCTAGGGAGACAGGCTGGGAAGCTGGAGAGGAAGATTTGTTTGCTGTTCCCGTTAATGACTCGCACTGAGCACTCCAAGATTTCCAGACTGAGCTTTCAAGCAAGGTTATCCCTATTTGAGTGGATTCTGCAGGAAAACAACCCGGCAAAAAGCAGGGATGCAAACCCACGAGATGATTTGTTTGGAATGGGTTTGGCTCTGCATCTCCAGAGATTTTTCTCCAAAAATCTTCACTCGGCACAGAAAAATCTGTACCTGGAAGGCAGCGGAATCCAGGGAAAACAAGCTAAAAGAGAAGCCCTGAATGAAGGATCAAGGAATAATCTCTCTCCTGCTCTAGTTTTCGGTGGGAGAGCAAGATGGGAATTGTTTCTAGGAAGAAAAAGGGAGCGAGCAGGTGGAAAATCCATTTTTCTCCCAGGGCCTGGAAGTGGGTTGGATGGAGGGATGGATCAGGTGAGTCAGGAGGCGACACCTCGGGGTCAGAACCACCAGAATTTACACCAGTATCCTTGGAAAACGTAGCGGGGGAAAAATCAGACAGAAGGGGAGCAGATTCCATGAGAGGAAAAGGCTGCACCTGCCTGACAATGAGGATGCCAAGGATATTTGGGACACGCACGAGCCTGACAGCCATGACAAGGCACAACCCATGGATTCATCGGGATGCATGGCACATCCCGGCGGCCATCTGGATATGCCAGAGAAGCCGTCTTTGGTGGGGCGTGGGGAGAAGGGGAGGCTCGTGGGTGAGCAGATGGAAGCGTGGAGGCTGAATCCCGGGAGACTCCGGCCGCTTACCCAGTCGGACGTAGAGGACGTACTGCATGGAATCCCGCGGCTCCGTGTACAGGATGCTCCCGCGCATGCTGAGCCAGATGATGGCCAGCTCGGCGATCATGCAGCTCAGCAGGATTCCCAGGTAGCCCCGGCCGTGATCCACCAAATTCAGGGAGCAGGTCTCGTTGGGATTGTACACCAGCCCGAAGAGCACCACGGAGAGGATCACAAACCTGCCGGGAAAGCCGAGGAAAACGCATGGAATATCCCCCGGCTGCTTTCCTCCTCTGTGTCCCATCGCTCCTTGCATGAATGGTCGTTTGCTCCCCAAATTCCCACAAGCTATCCAGAGGCCCTGCTACCCCTGCCAGAACTATTTCATCCATGTCACATTATCCCATGGAATTCACCATCCCACAGAGTCTGGGGATGCCCCATCCCTGGAAGTGTTCTAGACCAGGCTGGATGGGGCTTGCAGCAAACTTGTGGAAGGTGTCCACCATGGCAGGGGTTTGGAATTGAATGGTCTTTAAGGTCTCTTCCAACCCAAACCCTTCCAGGATTCCTTGACTGCTTTTCCTGAACCTCTGTACAGAAGCATAACCCAGATTCCAACAGACTCATCCCTGAATTTGTCCAAGACCAGGCTGGATAGGGTTTGGAGCAACTTGGTCTAGTGGAAAGTGTCCCTGCCCATGGAAGGGGGTTGGAACTGGATGGTCTTTAAGGTTCCTTCCAACCCAAACTATTCCAGGGTTCTCTGACTGGAAAAAACTGCACACATTAAATGCTCAGTCTTTTGTCACATTCCTAGGGATGAGCTTTAAGGCACCTTCCAACCCATTCCAGGATTCCATGCTTGTTTTTCCTGAGCCCCTGTACAGAAACACAGCCCCAAATTCCAGCGGAGAACCTTGGGGGGCACAGGATGATAACAGGGAGCTCTGGCCAGGCTTTTGGGAACTAGGATAGAACTTGGAACAGAGCTTAGCCAAAATCCCAGGAGCTGGAAAAACGCTGCTGTCCATCAAAAACGCCCCAAACCACTTTCCGGCCCCGTGTAGAAGCGCAGGAAGAACTTCCAGCCGCGACAGGAATAGCCAAAAGAATCCCTGTGTGAATTCCAAGCATCCTCCTGCCCTTCCCACTTACCAGGTGGTGTGAAGGAGGAAGAGGAAGACGGCTGGCAAAACCAGGTCATCGCTGCCCACAGACCAGCGCCGGCGGAACACGACAATCCCTGGCATGGCTGGCGGGTCCCGGGAAGTTCAGCAGGCGCGACACTCACCTCCTGGAAAAGAACGGGAGCAAAGCCGCTGCTCAGCCTCTCTGGCCCCTCTGGAGAACCCCACAACCTGAGAGCCATCCTGGTTTATCCCAAAGCTGTTTCCTTCCAGCACCAGGGGGCACGGCGCGCTCGGGAAGGAGAGCCGGGAGTTGAAGGAGTGGGAAGTACGAGGTGAAGCTGGTGTGGAACTCAGCCAAGCTCCGGTTCATGGGATTACCTGGAATCCTGTTAGGCTGCGATGGTGAGCAGCCATTGTGGGATTTGGGACAGGTTATACCGCCCTCAAATCTACGGAAAACCCTATTACTGTGTTTTTCCACGGACAAAACTGCTGCCAGGCTCTTGTCGTCCAACAATTCCCCCCCCACTTGGCTCAGGAAGCCAAAATATCCATTAACAGTCGGCGGCAGCGTCTGGGGAACCATTGACTGGCTCCCAACAGCACTTCCAGCCCAGGCTCCTAGGAAATCTCCCTCTGGATCATCAGGAGCATCCTGTCAGCTCCGCATCTCCCCTGCATCCACGCAGGCCCTGGCAGGCACGGCCCATTCCAAGGTGGGAGATTGAGGAGCTGCTGTTCCAATCCCCACGTTTTGTTTGTGCTCCTATTTTTAGGGCTTCACAAACCCTTTGGAAAATAGAAACGGGAGCGGTGGAAAGTCACGAGACCGCACCGGGCGCTCCAGCCTCCTCCGGAACAGCCATCCCACACCATCCCAGCCAGGCCTACTCCAAAGCTGCTCCAGAGGGACTCCTGCAGCACACCTGATCCTGCTCCCGCCTTCCTGGCTCAACACACGACCCATAACCAGGAATTTTCCTTGGTTTTGTCGAGTCCGAGATCCTGTCTTTGCAATCTGCCCTCAGCCACCAGGGATTTCTGTGTGATCAGTCCTGTCCCTCCTTCCGTGCCCTAATCCCTGTCCCACCTCCTCCTGTGCTCCCAGGGGATGTCACACCACACCTCCCTGCTCCAAGCTCTCCCAGTTGATCCGTCTCAGTTCCCAAACCCCCAGCTTCCCAATTCCCACATCCATGCACTGCTGCTGGAGTGCTCCATCCATGGCCCGCAGTAGCCACACTGTTCCAAAGTTGCACTTCCAAATCCCTTAAGTGCTCCTGGATTTTTGCCTCTGTGAATCCAGTAGCAAATTGCCAGGACAGGACAAAGTGTCTACATCCACTACTGACAACAGGATTTCCAACAGCATTCCAGGGGGAATATCACCTGCAATACCTCCTGCACCAGGCAAAAAACCCCAAACTTGGATAGGATGTCCCTAATTTAGTGCTGTGGGAAAAACAAATTAGAAAGGGAGGATACCCATAGAATCCCAGAATAGTTTGGATGGGAAGGCAGCTTGAAGATGATCCAGCTCCACCTCCCTGCCATGGATTGGAACATCTCTCACCAGGCTGTTCAGGATTGAAACTCATTTGCACCTTCCAAGTAACAGAAATGTTGGGATTGGGACAGACCACGGCACTGATTCCTGCTTTGTCCCACTAACTCCAACCCACCACTTCCCACAACATCCCAAACCCAGAACCTCCCCTCCTGTGTCCATACCCATGGCCCTGGAATGGATCTTCCAATCCTTTTCAGTCACCAATTACTGAAAACCTACACAAACCCCTCAGATTCCAGGAGATTCCAGGCTGCCACGCTTCCAGCCTGTCACTTGGGGAAGGAAACGCTCTATTCCCAAACAAAGCAAATGTGAAATTCCAATGCCATTTGGATTCCCACTTCCCTAGCACAGAATAATCACTGGGTACATTCCAGCTCTACCTCCAATCTTCAGGCCATCTGGAGACTCCCTTCCAGCCCCATCATGCCTGTCATTCACCACTCGGGATATCTGGGATATCACAAATCCGGGATACACTTCCAGCTCCCTCACTGCCTTTGGACAGCACCTCCCAGCCCAAATCTGTTCCCATCATCCCTCGGCTCCATCCCACCAACGCGCTTCCCGTAACTCTTCCACCCCTCCAGTTGGGCTCTCCCAGTTTCCACCACCCTCTCCCAGTTTGAGACGTGACAGAAACAAATATCCAACGTGAATTCCTTATCCACGGCAACAGATGGGGACGGAGCGGAGCAGCCTGGCGCTCGCTGTCACACATGGAATACTCACTGTGGAACTGTCACTCCGCTCACCAGGCTCCCAGTGCAGTAATATTCCCAATTAACTGCCAAAGACTCCCAAATTTAAATCAAGAGGTTTGGGGCTTTGGAAAGAAGGGAGACAATGGAAGGCCCGAGACTGGAAAACCCACCAAAAAAAAACCCTCTCGGTGTGAGGATTCTCTGGCTTCATCCCAGTGTGGCTGATCCCAGGAATTCTGTTTCAAGATGCTGAAGATGTGATCCAGCAGAGGAATTGGGAGGAAAGCGGAAGGCTGGAATGCAAACAGCCCCGAGACCACTGACCCCAGCTCTGCGACAGCAAAAACCCTCACAGTGCCCCTGAAACTGCTGGAAAAAGCCCAAAATTCCCAGGATCTTGAAAGCTGAATCCCAGTACAAGCAGCCCCAAGCTCCCAACACTGAAATAAGGGAAGCACATGCACAAGGAGTCCCCTCGGAGCTGGGAAAGACCTAGGGAAGCAGAAATCTTACATGGCATGTGGTCCGGCCGCTGCGCATCCTTGTCTCCCAGAAGGGTATTCCAGGGAAAGTGCATATCCAGGGAGACGGGCATCACAAGCTCAGGAGGGAACCGCAAACTCTTCCTGCAGCCATTGAAATTCCCACTCGGCAAAGGGAAGGACGGCGTGGGAACTGCCTGCCGACAGAGCCAGGCACCATCCTCAGAGCAACTCCCTCCCTGCACCTCATTTATTCCCTGGGAATGCCGAGAGCCAGAGGTCGTGACTCCCCCCTTCCACACCCCCAGCACCCTCTGGAAGGAAGTGACATCATCCCTATTCTGAGGAGATTGTACGTGGATTGTGGGAAGGAGGACTGGGAGTGAGAGCGGGCGATGCTGTCAGAGATGCGGAGACAGGAGAGGAGGAAAACCCTGGAGCAGCACAAACCTCCTCCCTCTTCCCACCGAAAAACCGGGAGCGCCGCCGGGAGCCCCTGGCCACAGTCATGGCATCGGGCTGGGAAAGGCCCCTGGCCATGGACTCTCCAGTGAATGGCCAGGGGGAGGGGACTTGGATGGGACACAAAAGGGACACACAGAGGGGGGCCACCCCGGGCACAGAAAGGAGACTGTTCCAGAGGAGCCTCTCCCGGCCTTTCCAGCCGTTAATTCCTTGTGACATGCTCTGGGGTATGACAGGATGTGGGGGAAGGGGAGAATTAGCTGTCTGTAGGGAAAGGCTTAGGGAAAAGAGCAAGGGAGAAAAATGCTCCAGTGAGACAACATTCCAGCTAAACCTCGCAGCCTTAGGCTAATCCAGCATCCCATCTGACATGAGCCTCGGGAGAAGGGACAAGGAAAGAAAGCTGAAGGAAAAAGGCTGTGCCTGGATCCCGCATGGCAGGAGCCCACCCACGGCACGGCAACACCCCCGGAGTCACCCACTCCCTCCACCCAAATCCAGGAGCAGGATTTGCTTCCCAGCATCACTCACATTCCCGAGGCACCCACACAGCCCAGCGCTCCAACACCCTGCAATTCCCTATCCCTGCAACTCCCCATCCCTGCATCCATGGGCTCACAAGCCCCTTCAAATCCCCATCCTTGCAATTCCCCATCCCTGCATCCATGGGTTCACAACCCCCCACAATTCCCCATCCCTGCAATTTCCCATCCCTGCATCCACAGGTTCACCATCCCCTGCAATTCTCCATCCTCGCAACTCCCCATCCCTGCATCCATGGGTTCACAAGCCCCTTCAAATCCCCATCCTTGCAATTCCCCATCCCTGCATCCACAGGCTCACAACTCCCTTCAAATCCCCATCTTTGCAATTCCCCGTTCCTGCCATTCCCCATCCCTGTAATTCTCCATTCCTGCATCCATGGGTTCACCATCCCCTTCAAATTCTCATCCCTGTAATTCCCCATCCCTGCATCCACAGGTTCACAATCCTCTTCAATTCCCTATCCCTGCAATTCCCCACCCCTGCATCCACAGGTTCACAAGCCCCTGCAATTCCCCATCCCTGCAACTCCCCATCCCTGCATCCACAGGCCAGCTCAGCATTCCCACTTCCATCACCCCCAAACCTCCCCCCGTTCCCAGCCTCCTCCTGTTCAGAGCAAAGGATGGGAGGCCAAAACCAGGCTCCAATGGGATCTGCCAGGAGTTTTTTCCCCCTCTTACAGATCCCTGGGGATGTCTGCATGGAGGAAGCCCTGCTATCCCAATATTCATTCCCTACTTTTTCCGTCAGGCACCGGCTGGCACCTCCACACGACCCAGGTATGACAAAGCAATCCCATCTCATCCCTGCCAACACCCTCTTCCAGCTGCTCTCCGCAAATTCCAGAGTCCTCCAGAGTGACTCAGCCTAAGAGATTCCCTCAGAACAAGCCAGATGTTTGTCTTCACTGCTGAGGGCTACAAAATTCCCTAAAAAAAAAAGGGGATTTCTGGGTCTCAGTGGATGGTTGCAGGTGTCACTAGAGGACAAAGCCCTTTGCTGTTCCACAGAAATCCAGAAATCCGTGTCCCGGAACGCTGCACCTCCTAGGATCCCCTTTCCTGGCTGAAATGCCACCATGTTCCTCGGGAATATCCCACTGGGAAGTTCAAGCCGAGGCCTGCCAGCTCCCAGCTCATCTGCTCGGGAAATCCAGCTGGAAAAGTGAAATCAAAGCAGCTTTGTGCTCTGGCAGCTCCCACGGCGGCATTTCCTTGGACACTTCCCTTCTCCCTGAGAGCACATCCAGGTCACCTCACCCAGGTGTCCGGAGACTCCTGAAGGCACAGCATGGATGCTGCATCCTGGTTTTTCATTCTGCAGGATAACAGAGTCCACTTCCCTGACCAACACAATTCCAGCCCCATCAAGTCACCCTAAATCCTTCCTTCCCTCACCAGCATGTCCCACATGGAATACAGGCTTTCCATCCCAGGTTGGATCATTCCCCTGCAGCTCCTGGAATGCTCCCAATCCCACCAAGCACTTACTGGCCTTAATGGAAATCATCAATTCCAGCTTGGATCCAACTCCATCGGGCCCCATCCAGCTGTTCCCAAGAGCTTTAAATGAAGCTCTTTCTGTTCCCAAGTTGGTTCCTCACAATCTGGGAATTGTTCCCGCCTTGCAAGGAGAAGGGGGATGGGGTTACATCCATACGGAATGTCCTGAAGCTGGCCAGAAGAATTTGCATGGAGCAGCTCTGGTCCGGGAGAGGGAGGCTGGGAAATCTGGGAAGACTCCAGGGAGCCTTAGAGCCCCTTCCAGTGCCTGAAGGGGCTCCAAGAGAACTGGCAAGAGGCTTTGGAAAAGGGCCTGGAGTGACAGGACAAGGGGGAATGGCTTCCCACTGACAGAGGGTGGGTTTACATGGGATATCGGGAAGATATTCTTCCCTGGGAGGCTGGAGAGGCACTGAAATGGATTTCCCAGAGAAGCTGTGGCTGCCCCATCCCTGGAAGTGTCCAAGGCCAGGCTGGATGGGGCTTGGAGCAACCTGGGATAGTGGAAAGCTCTTCCCAGGGAGAAGAAGGAGCAACAGCTGCCGGAAGGTTGTGAGGAGAGCTCTGCTTTCCCTGAATTAAGGGAACAGATCCCTACTTTAAAGAATATTCCATGGATTCATGGAACATTTAGGAGCCATATTTCTAGGCAAATCCCAGATGGTTCAGCACGGGCAGGAATAACTGGCAAAAATCAACGGAGATTTGAATTTTGGGATATCGTCACGGCTACTTTTAAGATTCTCCTTGATAATCTCCCATTTTCCAAGGAGAAGGAAATAAAACGAGTCAGTGGCAAAGCCAGGGAATGAAGCTTTGAGACGGGAAAGGTTCAAAAAGCCTCCTGTGGCTTGGCACACTTTGGATGCAGCTCCCTCGGGATAAGGCCATGGCACCACAATCAGCTCCGCAATGTCATCCCAACAGAATGGGATCAGCTTGGATCTGGAACTCCAGCGCTGCCCACTGACACCAATTCCCAAAATACATCCCAGAGTATAAACTGACCTTCAAAACAGAGGGAACAAGAACTCACGTGTTCTTCCCACCAGTTTAACCCTGAAATCCTGGCATAAATTCCTTGGAATTGCAATGCTAATGGACACAAGGTCGGCAGAACCAGAACAAACCACTTCCCAGCACTGATCCATCTCCATCCCAGCTCATTCTCCCTAAAAATCCTTCCCAAAGCCCCTCTGCCATAAACACACCAAGGTTCTCCTTGTTTAAATCCATCCCCTTTTTCCCCTTACTCCAGACTCTCCTGTCTTGGATAGAAAGAGGTCCCATGAATCCCACAGTTCCTCCAAACATGCACAACATCCCCTTCCTGTTATCTGGGAATGATGAATTTTTAATAAGGGCACTCTGGAATGTATCTCCCTCTACTTGCCCAGAGTAGTGGAGTTTTCAGGAAAAATAGGATTATCTTGCAAATCTTCATGGCTTTAGTGCAAGAGGATGGAAAAGTCCCGAACGTGCCATTCCCAGCACTTGTTCCCAGCTAAAAGCAGGATCAGGGATTCACTGAATTAAAGGGAAACAAGGAAATTCTCCACTTTGGAATGTGCCCCCTCCGAACAAGTGGGACCGGTTCAGAGCCCATTCCCAGGGATCAGGGTCCTACAAAGCAGTGGCACTGGAGATCCCAATGGAACTTCCCACTGGATGTCCACTGACATCCCTGCCATCCCCGCAGGATCCCACAGGCCAGGATTTGTCCAGAGCATCACAGAACCATTAAGGCTGGAAAAGCCTTCCAAGACTGAGTCCAACCATTCCTCCAGAACTTCCAAGCCACCACTAATCCATGTCCCACGTGCCACATCCACACGGCCTTTAAATCCCTCCAGGGATGGGGATTCCACCACTGGAGCCTGTTCCAATGCTTTATGACCCTTTCCATGAAGGAATTCTCCCTAATATCCAACCGAAACCTCCCCTGGTGCACCTTGAGGCCATTCCCTCTCATCCTGTTCCCTGGGAGCAGAGCCCGATCCCACCTGGCTTCACTCTCATGGCAGGGATTTGTGGAGAGTGAGAAGATCTCTCCTGATCCTCCTTTTCTCCAGGATGTGCCCCCCCCCCTCCATCAGCCACTCCTTGTACTCCAGACCCTTCCCTGGACACCCTCCCGCACTTCCATGCCTTCCTTGTAGCAAGGATCCGAAGGACTTTCATAATTCCAGGCCTCAGTAACCGGAAGAAGTTTGTAGGGATAAGTCCATAAAGACAGTGATAGCCGTGAGACATTCCAGCTGTCTAAATGGAAGGGACAATAATACCTGGAATAATGCTCGGAAAGGGATGACAAAGCCTCACTCCCAGCTCCAAGATTCCCAAGACTTCTCTTGACCTCAGCAGTTTCGCTCCGGAGCTTCACACTTGTCAGCCTAGGGAAAATCCAAACCNTGTAGCAAGGATCCGAAGGACTTTCATAATTCCAGGCCTCAGTAACCGGAAGAAGTTTGTAGGGATAAGTCCATAAAGACAGTGATAGCCGTGAGACATTCCAGCTGTCTAAATGGAAGGGACAATAATACCTGGAATAATGCTCGGAAAGGGATGACAAAGCCTCACTCCCAGCTCCAAGATTCCCAAGACTTTTCTCCTTGACCTCAGCAGTTTCACTCCGGAGCTTCACACTCGTCAGCCTAGGGAAAATCCAAACCCTTCCCGAATAACTGGCCGAGAAACAAGGGAAGCCACCACTTTGCGGGGAACCTGGGAGTGGAGAAGGAGCACAATCCCAGAGTGCTGCCAGGAATTCAGTCAGAAACAACACCCAATCCTTGTGTGGATGCCGGCAGCTCCGCAGCCTCCCACAGTTTGTGCCAGCAAAACCCACAGGAAGCTTCCCGACGACTCCGAGCTCCGGCAAAAATAACGGCCAAGTTGCCAGGGGAGGGGGAAATGTATGAAATCCAAACAAATTTGGGATTTTAAAGAGAACTCCGTGTTCTACAAGGGAATAAAAGCTGCGACTGCAAGGAAAGCTTGGCTGGAATGGGGTAGGGAATGGAAAAGGAATACCTGGATGAGGTGGTGGATACGGCAAGCACCTCACTTTGAGAAAGGCTGAGCATTCCAAAGCTGCTCCCAGCTGTGGAACAACAGCTCATCCTTCCTGGATATAATTACTGGGAATCCCAGATCCTTGGTTTTGTTGGAATATCCCCTGGCAACACTAAGAACTTGGGAATTCCTACTTGGAAACCACACGACCTCTGAGTTATTTATAGCCACAATTCCAAGGGCTGGATGAAGTCAGCCAGGGCAGATCCAAGGAGCGTTTTGGACGGAGCCAACAGCCTCACGTCTTTAGGAAAAGCTATTTTTCCCCACAATCCCAGTAAATTCCTATCTGACAGGTTTACTCCACCCTGGAATGCTTATCAGCTCAGTCACCTTAAAGAAAAAGGGAAAAAAAAATCCAGAGGAGCAAATTTCAAGGTGAGATATTGAACTCGGCAGCGTATCCCTGCTCTGGCACCTCTGGAAGTGATGCCTTTGGGACGAGGGAAGACGAGCCCAGCCATTCCCAAAAGGAATTGCCTCTCTCCCTTCCCGCAGGCAGCTCCTTGGCTCCCTAGTTTACGCTAGTGGGCAAACAGTTTTCCCAATAACTTGACTCATTGCTTCAGGAATTCCCTGGGGATGAGTCAGATGCAGGGAAAGCCACCGGGAGCGGCGCCGGGACCACCGCTGCCAACACGAGGAGAGCGAAAGAAGTGGGAGAAGACAAAATTCCTGCCAAAGCGGGAAAAGCTGTGTGGTCAACACCATTCCTTGGCACTCCTTCCCTGCTCCTCTCCCAGAAATGTGCTGGAGAGGAGAAGCACATCCGTGCGAGCAGCCGTGAGGCGGCTCCAGGCTCCGGAGCGATGGGAATCACCACGGAGAGCTTTCCTCCAGGTGCAACTGCCGGGATAAGAGGGAACGCTGGCTCTGCTCAGTTCCCAGGAATGATCCTAAGGAATGAAAAGCACTATTTCCCTTTCTCCTAGCACTGAGGGGGAAAGAGGGACACACGTGGAATTCCAGGGCCTCCAGCTTTTTCCGCTACTCACCAGTATTCCCAAATCGGGCTTTTGCCTGTGACACAACCCACCACAACTTATCCCGGGAGTTTTCCTCTTCCCACATTCCATGACTAAGTGGTTAGGCAGGTACATGGCCAGCTGCAAGTCAAAAATGCTGGGAATCAGGGCTGTCCGGAAGATTTTTTGGGAGACTAAACCCAGATGCATCTTTTCTTAATACAGTGGGACTCAATAAACACGGATCCTGGATCTGTGACACTTCCAGGCCCAAAAACCTTGGGAATTGGCTTCAAACAGCCTAAACCTGAGCTGGACATATTCCGATTTTCCTGGTGCTGCCTGTTTGATTCCCTCAATGTGCCCCTGCTTGTTTACTCTGGCCAAGGATGTGTCTGTATCCCACATTCCTAGAAATCAGCCTGGCAGGATGGGGTCATGGAGGTCGTACTTCCCAAAGGCCTTGGATGTTCTCTCACATCCCCAAATCCTGCGGGATGAGATGGGAATTTCAGAGCTCTCTCCAGGCTATTGTGAAGGACTCAGTGGAGCTCTGGCTGGTTTTCCATGTCATTCCCTACTAAGGATTGCTACTGACAACTCCCAGGGATCATCCTTTGCCCAGCGTTCTCCCAGGACACCCCTATTCCCACATGGATCCAGTTAAACCATTTCACAAGGATCTTTTAGCAGCTCACTCCAAATCCATCAGTTCCTGGAAGTTCACCTCTCCTACCAGTCATCCACAACCCATTTTTTTCCCCAAAATCCAAATGAAAATCAACCCAACATCAGGATATCCT
Organism: Atrichornis clamosus; assembly: GCA_013400975.1. Taxonomy (NCBI): domain Eukaryota; kingdom Metazoa; phylum Chordata; class Aves; order Passeriformes; family Menuridae; genus Atrichornis; species Atrichornis clamosus. The sequence continues at coordinate 98,251 of WBMZ01011877.1, forward strand.
GGAATCCGTGATTTTTGCAAACTCATTGGATAAAACAGAACCTAAAGGAATATTTATGGCAAACAAAACCCGGCCTGAATCCATGTTTTTCCAGCAAGATCTCATGAACTAATGACTCAACATCCACAGGATTGCTGCTTTCCAGGGAAGGGCTTCTCTCCACACTGAATCCAGGAGCATATTCCACGGATTCCATTCCACTTTCACTTCCATGTTTACCCTGGGAGCAAGGATCAAACACCAAAGTCCTATCCAGGGAAGGGCCAGGACAGGAATCCCTGCAGAGGTGGGAATTTTAAACACATATCCTAAAACAGCAGAGAAGTGGGAAATTCCGCCTGGAAATACCTTTGGCTATGGATATGGATAACATCCCTCTCTCCTAAGCTTCTAAGGGAACGTTTCAAGCCTAACTCTGAATTTCCAGCTGCAACTTCCCAAGAAATGTGGTTCTGCCCCTCCCATCCCGCGGCTTCCACCTCAACGCACGGGAACAGCCCTGGAAGGAAAACAAACCACCAGGCTGAGCATTCCCAGAAGAAAAATCCTGCTTTATTCCTGCCTGGAGAACACTTTTCCAAAGGAAGCTGCCAGCTCTGTCCTGGCGCCCATAAAGCTGCTAATTACAGTGCAAATCCCAAGAAAGCAGGAGCAGGGAAGGAGGGAGGGAAGGAGGGAGGCAAAGCCAGATTCCAGGTCTCCGGCTCACCCAAATGACAGCCTGGGCAAACTTTTCCTGCCTCGGTGGTTGATCCCGAAATAAATCAGCCCTTCCAGTGCTGCGGGAGCCCAAAATTCCAGCCCAGCACGGAGATCCTTGGGAACAGCCTCCCTTTTTCCACACACCAACAGAGCTCCTCTCTCATCCCATTCCAGTCCCTTCCCGTGCTCGGAGCAATCCACGTGGATCACAGCGCTGCCTCAAAGCCTCTCCTCAGCCCATCTTTCCCATTTTCCCTATCTTTTCTCTCCTCTGATAACTCACTCCCTGTTATTCCATCGTTCTCTTACTTCCTTTCCTTCCTCAGTCTCTCCTTGGATTACATTGCTTTGCATCCCTCCTGCTGCATCCCTTCCGTGTTTTTGTGTCCCGGAGTATCCCGAGACAAGCAGAGCTCCTCCCTCCAGCTGCCGACAGCTGTTCCTTTTCCCAAAAAGCCCCGTTGTCCATCAGGAACACAGATCACAAGGAAAAGCACAAGAAGGAAAACCACCAACAATCCAGCACGTGCAGCTCCAACTCCTTCCCAGTTTAGGAAATTAAATCCCAAATTCCCACCCGGTGGAAATCAAATCCGGGGACTTACCAGCCTGCTTTTCCTCCAGCTGGTGCTTGGGATAAAGATGTTGGAATCACTCCCAGGGAAGGAAACAGCACCGGTCCCACCGGGACCAACGGACCAAATGCTTCTTCCTCCTCCTCTTTTCCTAGGAATTCTCAGCCTTCCAGCACTTCCTTAATGACACAGCACCCTAGAGCTGGAATCCTGGGCTGAATCCCACCAAGCTGAAGTCTCCAGACTCTTCCCGAATCCCAGATTTCTGATGGGAGGCAGAAATCCTATTTTCCTTTTGCTTATGTAAGCCAGTATGAATCAAGCCCAGGTTTCCCTGATCCTGTGTTTTCCCCGGATCCATTATTATTCCAGAATCTAAAAGCCCTTCTCCTCGGACATTCTGGGAGCGGCACTTCCAAAGCCCAGCACGCACATCCCTCCTCCTCAACACCCACCACCTGCACATGGAGCTGATCCATAATTTCTCCCGGCCCTTGGGAGCTGTGCTCTCCCGGCAGCCATGCCATCCCTCACTGGCAGGAATCCAGCCCTTCCCACTGTTCCCTAGGGACAGCCGGGAAATGGGGATTCAGGTCCTGCCTCTGGAATTATTTCATCTGACTGGTCAGACTTAGATCTCCTCAAGTTCCACAATCCTCTGCTTTTCCAGCTCTGACTCCTGAAATTACTCCAACTTTTCCTGCTGACACAGATTCCTTCTGCCTGTTTCTCCCTGTGGATTCATCATCACAGATTCTGGACTGGGAACTGCTAATTCCCATCTTTGCTCTCCAAGTATCCAACAAACTTGGTGCCACAGGAAGCACGGCCACACATTCCTGGCTGCAGCCGTGGCACCAGAAACCTCCTCCTGTTTCCATGCTTATTCCCTAAATTTATACTCCTCCGTGTTTTCCAGGTGTCTCCTTGTTATACCGACCTTGTTCAGTCTGGAGAAGGCTCCAGGGAGACCTTGGAGCTCCTTCCAGGGCCTAAAGGGACTCTGGGAGAGCTGGAGAGGGACTTGGGACAAGGGATGGAGGGATAGGACAATGGGAATGCCTTCCCACTGACACAGGGAGAGGTTAGGTGGGATATTGGGAAGGAATTCTTCCCTGTGAGGGTGGGGAGGCCCTGGAATGGATTTCCCAGAGAAGTTGTGCCTGCCACATCCCTGGAAGTGTCCAAGGCCAGGTTGGACGGGGTTTGGAGCAATCTGGGATAGTGGGAGGTGTCCCTACCCATGGCGGGGGGATGGAACTGGATCACATTCCAGATCCCTTCCAACTCAAATCATTCCAGGAATTTTCTCCCTGCTGCCACCACTCTTCATGTTTCCATACCCTCCCTCATTAGGAGAACTCACTCAGCAGAGATTGGAAAGACTTTGGAATGCTGTCATTCCAGGGACACCACCCCTGCCCTTGTGGCCACCAGCTCCAGAGGCAGAATTCCTTTGGAAAAGCCGGACAAACGGGAGGTGAAAGGAGGTGAGGCAGAAGCAGAGACCCCACATGACGGGAGTGGAGCTGCAGCAGAAGAAATCCCTTGGAAAAGCATTCCTTGGCAGCTGTGCAACCACGAATGGAAAAGCACAGATCAGAGCTGACTGTTCCCAACAATTGGTACTGACAGAAAACTGGGAACAATCCTTCCCAAGCTAACAGGGAGCAGGAAACATGAACTAGCCACAAGTGGGAATCTGTCAGCTCTGGTACTGGGAATGCTGGATTACAGCAGGAGGTGCCGAAGAGCAGCAGGAGAAGATCCAGAACCTAAATCCACTCCGTGGTTCCTAAAATTACACAGGAGAATCCTGAAACTGAGACGGAAAGGACCAGAGGTCACAAAAAGGGATTGGGAAAGGAGCTGGACACCTTCTCCCTGCTAAAGAGAGCAAAATTTAGGGACAAGCTGGTGGAGCATAATGGGCTCCTCCTAAAGCTATCCCCGAATTCCAGGTTTGGGTTGGAAGGGAGCTTAAATATCCCATTCCAGCCCCGGCCATGGGCAGGGACACCTCCCACTATCCCAGGTTGCTCCAAGCCTCATCCAGCCTGGCCTTGGACACTTCAGGGATGGGGCAGTCACAGCTTCCCTGGGAAATCCATTCCAGAGCCTCACTGCTTTCACAGGGAAGAATTCCTTCCCAATATCCCACCTAACCTCTCCCTGTGTCAAAAGGAAGCCATTCCCATTGTCCTGTCCCTCCACCCCTTGTCCCAAGTCCCTCTCCAGCTCTCCTGGAGCTCCTTTAGGCCCTGGAAGGGACTCTAAGGTTTCCCTGGAGCCTTTTCTTCTCCAGCTGGAGATTCCCAGCTCTCCCAGCCTGTCCCCAATCCATGTCTGTCTGAATTGAACAGGAAAATCCTCACCTTTCCTGCAGCAAATCAGCAGGATCATCCTCAGGGCTGGACCTGGAATGGCACCTGGCTGCTGGATATCCGGGATCACGGCCAGGTGATCCCAATGCCTCTCTACCAAACTCACTCCCATCGGGAAATCGAGGCCTCAACAACTCCAGAACTTTTGGGAAGCAAAGGAAAGCAATTTCATTTTCCCAAAGACAAAGCAATTCACCTCCAATCTTGCCCAGAGAAGTTGGCAATCCTCGGAAAACGGGAAGGATTCCTGCTCCAACAGCACTGGGATGCATTTTCCAATTGATTTCTCCGAGAGGAGCCACCTTCCCCTCATCCTGCTTGGGGATACGAATTCCAAACCCTCAATGGGTTTTCACACTCAAACTTAGAATCCAAACAGGATTATAAGGAAAAGAGCTGTTTATTGGGATACACTCCCAGACAAGCCCCTGAATCCCATCGCAACCAGTTTTATGCTGTTGGAGGAGAAATCCCTTTTCCCTCTCATTCCAGAGGCACCACGTGGCCATCCCAGTAATTCAATTTCCTGCCTCTGCAGCAATTCCTTGGGCAGGATTTGTCCAGGTGTGGATTTTCCCCCTTTTCCTTTCATTATGTTATAATGAAGCATGAAGGATCCAATCATTCCCAGCTTTTCCAATTAGGCTTCAAAAGAAAATGCCTGGAAGAGCTTTTGGTGGGAATGTCCTAATCCACTGGGAAGAGATCACAAGCATTTGGGGTTTGGTGACTCATTCTGTTATTGCCAGGGCAAGTGAACGTCCAAAGCCGGAAAACAATCCTTGATTCCATCCTTTCCAGCTCAGATCCCCATCCCTGATTAGCTCAGAGGTCTCGGAGCAATATTATATTGTAATTAATGCAGCCAATTAAGGAATAATCAAGCTCCAAAGGATCAGGAATTATCCCAGCCCAGATCTGACTCTTCTCCATCTCAATTCTGAGCCTCTTTTTCCATGAAGGAATTTTCCCTAATATCCAAACTAAAACTCCCCCTGGCACAACTCAAGTGTCATTCAGCTTCCATTCTTTCCCAAAATACCAAGAAAATTCCAAGAAAATTTGAGAAGGGATCTCCTGAGCACTCGTAGCAGCTCCCAGAATTCCAGGGAATTTCTCACACCCGTTCCCAGTCATCTTCCTGACAGTCTTTCCCACATTCCACAGGCAACACAACTTCTCCTGTTGGAAAAAAAGAAATCTGTGCTTCCAACTTCTGACATTCCCATTTTTGCAGCCTCAAGATCCCATGGCAGAAAGCTCCATAAAATTAAGGATTTTATTTGCACTGCCAAGAGGGAAACAGCTGAGCAGACAGATCCAGGGAACAGCCAGCTCCAGGATCCAGCTTGGAATTGTCCAGCAAAGGATAAACCCAAGAATTCCTTAAGCTGGAAAAAATTCCCATGTCCACAGGTTTCTTCCTCCCTCCACTGTATCCCTTGATCCCAGCTGGGATCAGAAAGGCTCAAATGGTCCCTATGGAGTAAGGGAATAAGGAATGACACTAGGAATGATTCACCCTCAGTTCAACGATCCCCTGGCACCTCTGGAATTTTAAAGGAGCTTCATTTGCCAGCCTGAAGTGAAGCTGGAAAAAGGGAAGAAGGGCACTGGGATGAACCTGGTCCCTTTCCGTGAGTAGGTTTTAAATTCCAGCAGCAGCAGCAGCCCACAGATCCCTTCTTTTCTTCCCTCTCTCCCTCCTCCTCTCCCTATGCTTTCCCCTACTAAGCCAGGGAGGAGACAGCACAGAAAAATGGGAAAATTCCGTGTTTCCACCAGGAAAGCAGCGGCACAGGGGGACAACCCAGACTCTGAAATGTGTTGGGATAAAAACTCCTCTCCACCCTCATCCAGCTCTTCCCAAGTCCACCGTAGGATTTAACATTACCAGGACGGGAGCCAAAGAATCCAGTGGTAAAACATCCAAGGGGAAACAAGGAGGGAACAGGTTGGAATCACTGGAAGAGGCAGGAGCTGCCTCTTTAACGCCCCTCCCTCCGCTGCCAGCATGCAGGAATCCCATCCCTGCTCCGGCAAAGCCGGCGGAGTGACCTCCGGAGAACAGGGATCCGTGCACCAGCGGCACACAATTCCCTTTTCCCTCCTCCAACTTCCCAACACGCCCATTTTAGGGAAATCTGAGCCCCAATTCCGTGATTTTCTGCAGGGAAGAACAGAAGCTCCGAAACCCCCACGTTTCTGGGGTGGGCTTTTCCCCCGCTCCATGAGGAAGATGAAATCATTTTCCCGAAATAGTTCCAAGGAAAAAAGGCTCCAAGGAAGGCAGAGCTCTACTTTAACCGGAGCACCGAAACTTTCCTGCACTCCCAAGGGATGGATAAATTCCAAGTCCATTCTACAGCATTGGGAACGAGGAAAATCGAAGCACTTAAGTACCAAGCAAGTGTCATAATTAATACCAGCCACTAATTAAGGAAAACCCAAATTTTGGGAAGAAAAAGACAATGAATCCCCTTATCATAAAATCAGGGACGATAACCTTCAGGCAGAAGACCCAAATCCCAGATTTATAATAAATTCAGGGATTGCATCCCACAGACAGGAGTCCGGGATGTGCTGATCACAACCCAGCCACGGTGCAGTGGCAGAAGAACCCTTGGGAAGCTCCCACAGGGAAAAAACTCCACAACTGGTTCAGTCAGGATCCCAACACACCCATCCAGGACCCATCCCACGGCAGGTGCCTGTTTTCCATTGGGATTTGGCTGGAAATTCATTAAAACCCCACAACTCCTCATTAATTGACCTCTTGTCTTTTTCCCATTTATAATTTTCCAAGCTAACTTTGGGATTGCAGTTCCTCTTCCCTCACACAATGCAGCTGTTTTCCTGAAATTCCCCCCCTCCCAACCTTTCTGAACAGATGTGGGGTGATATTCCCGGGAATAGGCACAGACATAGGACTGGGCAAAGTGCCATATTCGTTGGGAGCGACTTAAACAACAGCTGGAGCTCCGTGAATTGGAAAAAAACCCGGATTTCTCTGCCCTGAACATTTTCTCTACTTCAAAGGAGGCGGGAAAAGCAGATTCAGGAATAGCTTAGCCTGGAGAATTTATTCCAGGGGGATGGTTCTGGAATCCAGGGTGGGCTTTTTGCTGCCCCTCTCCCTAAAAAAAGACCTCTGAGCTGCTGAGTCAGCAAAACAGCAGCAGGGCGGATTCGGGAATCTCATTATCCAACTTGTAATTAACTCTGAGGCCACGGAGCAGCCTTGTGGATGGCACAGAATGGGAAAACTGGCAGTCAGGAGAGCAGGAATCTCAGTTTCCCCCTGGAGTCAGAAATGAAATCCCTTTTCCACCTTTCTTGACAAATCTCCTTAAAAATGAGAACTCCAAGCCTTGCGACTCCCTGTTCCCATAGGAACGTGAGAACTTCCAACCTCGTCTCCTTTTCCAATGGCAGCGATGTCTAATGAAGCCTCAGCAGCAGGAATACTATAAATATTGGAAAAGGTCAAATAACACTTCCCTCATTTCTCCTCCCAAAAGGGAGAAACAGCCACAATCCTGAAAGCCTCCAAGTCCTGGCTAATCTTAAATTCCTCCCTTTTCCCCTCTCCTGATTGGCATTTGTCACTTTTCCTCTTCAAAAAATACGGAGTTTAAAAAAAAGCTCCAATGGGAAGTGCAAATCCCTGGAAAACCCGTGCGGAGAGGCAGCAGGCAGGAGTAAGGAGCTGAGCAAACACCAGGATAGCTGGGAAAAGTACAGGGAAACAGTCACATTGTCTGGGAACAGGCTTGGATAACCAGGAATTCCAGTATCCTACCCTCCGGCACGACACCCTGCACCTCTGGATGCAACGATCCATCTGCACTTCATCTTGTCCGTGCTAAACCTCCAAGCTCCGACACCCTGGAAAGCTGCAGTATTCCAGAAGGAAAAGGGGATTCCCTCCCACTTCCCACCCAAACAACTTCCCTAAATACTAAGGTTAACTGGAAGCAGGGAAAGCCCAACTCACGGTTTTTCGGGAGGCCCTGTGCTCCGGAGCGGAGGCTCCAGGGCTGTGTTTTCCCATGCCAGGAGGGAGGGAGTGTTTTGGCCCAAGCCCAGGGAAGTCAGAGCCGACCGGTTTGCCAAACAAATCCATGTGAACATTGGGATTTTCGTGCCACAAATCAGGTGGCTTCAGGTGAAAAGGTTCCGGATTGCTCTCACCACACCCTTCCATGCTTTTTGCGCTCCAAAGGGTGGCATTTCCCAGCTCCGGCACACCCGGCAGGGACACAAAAGGCCAAAACCTGCAGCTACAGGAGCGGGAAGCACAGGGAATTCTTCCCACTCCATATGGTTTTCCAAAAATCCCCCTGCCTGGGCTTTCTTGGAATGACAGGCCTCATTCCTTACGACGCAGTGGGAATTGCCTCTCACTCTCCTCAATCCACACCCATCTATATCCTGCTTTCCCTGTTATCAACTAAGAGTTCACAAGGAAAGAAAAATGAGGAGAGCAGCTGGAAAACCATAGGATAAATGCAATGCCAACTGGGAACACCATGGACAACAGGAGCTGGATTTCATTGATCCCCGGGGGTCCCTTCCAACTCGGAATATCCTACAACTGCCTTGTCCATTGGACAATATCCCAAGGTTTTAAGAGGATAATTAGCTGAGGTGGCTGAGGACAGTCCAGGATAGTCAGAAAGATTTCCATGTTCCCTCGGGCGACTCCGCCTTTTCCTCGGCTCGCCCAGGTAACACCTCCCAAGGCAGCTCGTCCACCCGGTCGGAGCTGCCACGGAACATTAAACTAATCCGAGCCTCGGGATGAGCATCCAGCGAGCAAACACCGCAGATTCCCTTCTGCTCTCCTGAGCCACAAGGATTTGGGCGAGCCCGGAGTCGTTAAAAGCCACCTCGGATCAGTTCCGCTGCCTGAGTCCCCTCAGTGTATCCCGAAAATCCAGAACTGCCAGTCCTTATCGGGCTCAGGGATGAGGTTATGCCAAAAGATCCCTTCCCTGCCTTGTTCCCAGTGCCGGACACTTCATCCATTTATTTCCCTGTGAACTCCTACTGTCTTGGAATATCCATCTAAACTCACCCAGCTCCTCCAGAGCAGCCCAAACACACACCAGAGAAAAACAGGGATGAGAAGCTCTTGGATATGGAACATATCCAAGGGTGAATTCCTTTGCTCTTTACCATTCCCAGTAGAAAGAAAATCTGGTGGGATCATCCCCCTGAGGCCCCAAAGAAACCTGGAGTGTCCCAAGGAATGAAGGTTAAATGTGACAAACCTTGGAGTTCCTACCCAGAAATGGCTGGGAATCAGGTTTCAAGCTATTCCAAGGAACAAACATCCAAGGAGCTGGCAAATCCATGGACACAAAACACGCGTTCTTTATGTTATGAAGGACATGGGAAGAGTTGTCCCATTTTCCCAAGGAACATTCAAACCCACAGAAGGCCTGCACATAGACAATCATGGAATTGGTAAGGTTGGAAAAGACCTTCAGGATCATCAAATCCAACTGTGAATCCACAAATCCACGTCCCCATGTGCCACATCCACATGGATTTTCCATCCTCCAGGATGGGGACTCCCCCACTGCCTTGGGCAGCCTCTTCCAATGCTTTACAACCCTTCCCATGAAGCAATTTTCCCAATATCCAACCCAAACCTCTCCTAGTGCAACTTGAGGCTGTTTCCTCTTATCCCATTATTTATTCCCTGGGAGAAGAGCCCAATCCCAGCCGGCTCTAACATCCAATCAAGGAGCTGTAGGGAATGAGAAGGTCCCTCCCAATCCTCCTTTTCTCCAGAATAAAACACATCCCACAAACTCGTGTGTTAGATAACAGAGAAACTTCCAACGTCGGCACATTCCTGGTTTCCCTCCCCAAATTCCTGCTTCCCACCTCACAGGGGATTTTCACCAACTCTGCCAACATTCCCAGGAGGCTCCACACTTACTCAGCCACCCATTCCCAAGCGTTTTCTGCAGCTTCCCACGTGCTTCCCACCTCCAAATCCGCCTCTCCTCATTCCTCCGCCCTCATCCAAGGGGAACACAAAGTCAGAGCAAGGCCTCGGAGAATCCCAAAATTCTCTTTGCCACCAGCAGAAAGCTGGGATTCCATAAAGCAAACAGAGTTACACACAACAAAGCTCCTTATCTCAGGCTTTTCCAGGCCTTGGAATAACCAAGGATAACCCTGGATTTGTGGATGCGCCCATTTCCTATTGAGCTAAATTCCATTAGGGAATGGAGATGTTCAAAAAAGCTCTGGAAGAAAATACAATCCCTTTTTTTTTTTTTTTGAGGGCCAAAAGACTCTTTTCCAAAAGCAACACATGGATCCAGGAATAGGCATGAAATTTAAAGGGAAAAGGGTTTTCCGGACAAAGCAGTCCACGGCTTCCTGCAGAAACGAGTTTAGCATCACAATTCCACGAAGGGAAAGGGAATTTTCGTCCTGACTTTGTCCCTGACTTTTGAGGAAAGCTCTGATCCTTTCAGTTTTGGAACACGGATGCCTCTTTCTCCACTAGAAAAGAAGGGAAAAATGACAAAGGCAAAGGGAAGAGCAATCCCACAGCGCACAGAATCTCTCCAAGAATTCTGCCCTTATTCCCTATTCTATCCAGGGAAGGAAATGAGCATCACAAATCCCAAATTCCTGTTGTTTTGGTTTTTTTAAGGATGTCACTTCTCTACCTTTCAGCAGAGCAAACTGGGAAGTGTTTCTCCTTCCTCTTACAGGGCATACGTTTTCCCTTCTCCAAGGAAAAATCCAGTTGATCCCTGAATGCTGTCATTTAGGGAAGTGCCGCCTGGCATTAGCGGATGCTCTGGTGCCATGGAGATGGTGACAAACAACTGAATCAGCCGGAAAGGAACCCGAGTCACCCAAAGGGCAACGTGCTTCCAAAGGTGAAATCCGGCCCAGACCTAAACCAGGATCGGGGATGTGGAAGGGCTGGGATAGCCTGGAAGTGGCAGAGAATGGGCTGGGAAAAGGCTGCTTTTTCCAGAGGGTCTGCGGATGGAATTCTTGAAAAGTGGGAGGTGAACTTGGAAAAGGGGTTTTGTTTGCCACATAAAGTGCTCCGTGGAGGGGTCATTCCAGGCACTCCTCACTGCGGAGTTCCCAAGCGCTGGAATGGGAGCTGCGCTCCCAAAAGGAAGGAACAAACGTTTGGGCTGCTGACAAAGACAGGCTGAGCACAAAGGGAAGTTATCAGGCAGCACAAGCTGGAATTTGGATGGAGAACATTTCCAGGATCTGGATATGACCAAGAAATAGGATGTCCAGGGAATCTGTGGATCCCTGGAAGTGTTGGGATGGAGCTTGGAGCAAACCAGGATAGAGGAAAGTGTCCCTGCCCGTGGAAAGGGTTGGAACTGGATGAGCCTTAAGCTCCCTTCGAACCCAAACCATTCCAGGATTCCATGATTCTAATGATGGGATGCAAGCAGGGCAGGCTCCACTTTTTTTGGGATAATCCCTGGCTGGCTGAGATGCTGGAAATTCCCCAGCAGCATTGGCCTTGTTCTGGTTTTCTGGGAGGTGAACCAGCCCCTTTCCCACGGGAGCAAACAGCACGGATTTGCAGGATCATTTAGCAGATCCAGTGGGAAAAGCCAAGTCTCCAGAGGCTCCCGGTTTGGAGCTGAAATCCATATTCCAAAAATACATCAAGGCTGTGCCAACACCAGGGATCTGGGCTGAAAAGACAAGCCATGACAAGGATTCATCTCATCCCAAAGGATGCGGAGCCTCCAACTTCCAACAGACCCGGAGCAGCGGGACACATCCAAATGGGAACCCTTCTGGGAAGAAAAGGACCTTTAAGGGAAGGAAGGGCTGAATTCCACACCAACCTCCCCCTTTCCATTGTATTTACTGCACTGAACTATAATAGGGATGGCCTGGATTTTCCTGTTTCTTCCCATTATCCAGTTCAATTATTTTAAGGTGGCCTGTGGAATTCACCATTTGATTCCAAAAGAAAAGGATTGTGCCCTGCAGCCTGCCTGGATCTAAGCTTAGGATCACACTGATTATCAAACCTCCAGGCCAAGAAATCCCAAGGAAACACATTCCAGAGGCAGAGAAATCCATGGAAAACACTACCAGCACCCATCCATTTAAGGTGGCATTCCTGGATTTATTGCTGACTACAATTTGCCATTGACTCCTGAGGAAATGGCAAGCGAGAAACAATGGGAAAACTTGGAATTGGAAGGCTCTGAATTGCATCTTGTATCCTGTTTTCAGGGGAAAATTCCTATTAAGTTCAAAGCCATCCCTGAGGAACCCTCCTGTTTTAATTCCACACCAAGGGAATATGCAGGAATCAAAATCTCAGCTGGAAGAGAAGGAAAAGCCAGGAATTTTCATGCAATTCCACAGATACTGGATGAGGAGATCAGAAGGCTCCTTAAAGAGGGAGACAAATGCCAGCGGATGGGGTAGGATGAGGATTTTCAGGGATCTGCAGGAGCACAGGGGCAGTTAAGGAAGGATTTGGGTTTGAAAAGAAACTGGAAAGCATGGATTAAGGACAGAATTCCCAACAGTTCCTCCCTGCCCTGAAGATTTCCTATGCCTGCTGCAAGGAACGGAAAAATCATCCAAAGCTTTTTGATTTCATCCTTAACCTTGACATCTTTCCAAAGAAATCCAGAGGCAAGGGATCCACGTGCCTTCCACTGGAAGGAGGGGAGAAAGGGATAAAAAGGAGGAAGGCAAAGAAGGAATGCCTGAAGATACAGGGCACATTTTTCCTAAAGGAATTCAATCCTTTATCCAAAATCCCCCACGGGCTCCAGCAGCACTTTTTAACCCAAATTTTGTCTTTTAAGGCAGGATATTCCACTGCCTTCTGCTTCCCAAATATAAATTCCTGTATCATTCTCGTGTGCATCCTTACCTTTATCATTCCCAAAGCTTGGAACGATGCTGCACATCGTTCATTAATTAATTCACTGCATTACTGGGGTTTTTTAAGCAGTCAAAGGTTAATTATTTTATACATTTCATTTTGGGAAGAACTTTATCCAGCTGCCAGAACCGAGCACCCAAAATCATGGAATCAAAAGCTTGGAATCAACTCTTTGCGCTCTTAAATTTCATCTTAGTTGCTCACCAGGGCAAACTTATCCATTTCTTATCAAAACCTGGAAAACCATTTCCATTTTTTCCTGTGTCCAAAATTCCAAGCTGGGAGGGTACCTGGCAAATTTTCCAGGTTTTTTTTTTTTTTCCCCTGATTTCTCCTTAAAAATCCACAAAACCCTGTATAGAAACGCACTTAAATGAACAATATCATGTCTGGAATAATGAAAATATCAGCTCCAACTGGCTTGGAATGAAGAGTCCAATTGACTCCCATCTATCCCAGCAGGAATAAACATCCCAGCACTCTCCACAGATCCCACAAAAGTTCATTTGTCCCGCTCCCGATGGCACAAAGGCCACTTTCATCAACTCCCAGCTCCCTAAAAACTCCAGCCCTGCAGCTCCAAGAGGGAATTAAAATGGTTTCACTCACCCCATCTCAACTGCTGCGTCTTGAATGGGAATTTCCTCCAACTCCAGGGCTGAATCCAGCTCAGGATGTTCTTATTCATCAGCTGGATCACTGTCGGGAGCAGAGTTGGGACCAAGGGTTATTTATTTGGGAAAGATGGAATGGGGCAGGAGAGAGGGAGGAAAAGCAGGGTGTAGACTCCCCAAAATAAAGCTGGGTGTTTTAGGGAAGGTATAAAGGTTTCATTCCAAAAAAAAAAAGCCTTCAGACAGGACAGGGATGTTGGGGATAGAATTCCTATTGATGAGTCCAAGGAAGCTTTAATAAATGACAGGCAGGCCTGGGAATGACTGGAAGCTTCTCCAAACTGTTCTCCATCCAAAGCTGAGCAGCGTCCCAAGCATTACACCCTCCAATTTTAACACTTTTCCTTCCCACATCTTTCCAACTGCCTGGAAAAGACCCCAAAACCCCCTGAAAATCAGGATCACGGCCCTTTAAGGAGAGTCTCCTAAGGCACCAAGGCCTTAAATCCTAATTTTGCAAATCCAAAATCCAAGTGACCTCATCTGGAGCAGCCAGCTCCCAATTAATGAACTTCCAAGGGGAGACAGAGCACAAGGAACGGGATTGATATTCCCACGCCAAGTCCAAAAGTGCTGGAAAACAAGCAGGGAATTTTTTTGTTGCTGCTGTAACTCTTGGTCCAGGGGAATCTTAAGAAAGTTTCCAAAAAGTGGGATTTTTTCCTGTGTTTGTATGGAACGAAATGTTGGCAGTTTGAGAATTTATTTTTTTTTTTTAAATTCCTTTTTTCTGAAACTTCCTGTCAGTCTTGGCTTTTCCCGATTTCCCTGTTTTTTAGCCACGTTTTTGCTCGTTGGGAGGAGTATTTCCACCCTTCCCACTTTCCTCCCTGGCACAGTACATTCCTTAAATCTCATCGTTGCACAACTGCTCCTTCCCAACCCTCTGGAACAGGGTGGACACAGCCCAGTGAGGTTTCCCTGTCTCACCTCCCATTTCCCAGCAACTGCCAGGGATTTACAGCATTCCCTGTCTCCGGGATTGGGATCAGGTTTGGCAGGTAGAGGGCAAAAAGTGCCCAGTGCCTTGATTTAAACTGGAATTCGGGTCAAATCCGGAATTTTTAGGTCAGCCCTAACAAAATCAGTACCTTCAGCACACAGTCCATGTCCTTAAATCTGGGATTTTGACCCTGCGGAGTAAAACTTTGGAAACCAGAGGTGACAACTCCCAGATTTCTGATTTAAATTCCAATTTAAAGGGGGAATTTTATCCTGCTCCTTTCTGAAGGGTCTTGGCTACAGAAATTCCAGATTATTTGTAGCATTTACCACTGCTCCAAGTTTTTTGCCCTTGTTGGCCATTCCAGACCCCCGTGAGCCATTCCCAGTCCAGGCTGAGCTGAAATTTCTTCAGGAGCTTTAAGATCGCCATCCAAGTTTTATGACCCCGAAAACCAACACCTGGGACAACAAACACCTTCTCCCAGCTCAGGTTTCCTACTTGGAAAGCTTTTTCCAGCAGTGCCCATGGGACACATATTCCAGCCAAGTGAATGCCAGCCTAAGGAAGACTTTAAAGCTTTCCAAGAGCCACTTCCCATAATTTCATTATCTCCCGTTTAAAAACACTTGGCCTGGCCACAAAAACTCGGATGCTTCTCCCTGTCCAGCCAGGAAGATGCAGCAACTCACTCCCTCTAAGTTTTGTCCAGGTGAGAGATTAATATTCCTACTTTGGCAGAGATTATCCTTTCCTTTAAAACCATTTCCCTTAATCCAGCCAGCAGAGTTTTGCTGCTTTCATGTCCCGGGGTTATATATCCCACCTTTGGGAATCACAGTGGGATCTTCCACATGGAGCTGGCTTTCCCAGGATCTGCAGGCTCAGTAATAATGCCCATTCCCATATTCCAAGTGCCAAGTGAAGCCTGTCCCAAACACACCAGCAGGTACTAATTCCCAGAATTGGGCACAGCGGGAATTCTGGCTGAGCAGCCTGGCAGCATCCCAGCTCCAAGATCTCGGAGCAGTATCTCCCTTACTTTTATGGGGATATATCACTTCTGCAGCTCCCTGCGATCCTAAATTCGGGATTTTTACGGCCACGGCTCAGCATCCGCCCGCCTCGCTCAAGTCAGGTACCATTCCCTGCGGGAAGTAATAAAAGCTGGGAGCAAGAATCCCTGTGTCACACCCACACCGCAGCTTCTTCTCCCTGGACATCCCGCAGCTCCCGCCTCCCACTGCAGGATCCCGAATCCCAAGCCGTGGGATCACCTTCACCTGCCTGAGGGGTGATGGCGGCTTTCCAGGGGCGCAGGTGGAAGACCACCGCTTCCCACGGGGCGCAGGCCACATGGAGAGGGGGCCCTCCCGGCAGGAATGCCGCGGCTCCAGCGGGATCCAGCCCCGAGCCCAGCACGGGCCTGCAGCGGAGCGGGGCGGGGGGCGGCGGCGGGCGCGCCCCTCGCCCTCCCGGCTCCCCCCCGGCTTCCCCGCACCTGCCGCAGCGCCTGCCCCCGCTCCCGCGCCGCTCCCCCGCCATTCCCGCCGCCGTCCCTCACCTCGCTCCCGCTCCCGCCGCCCCAGGAGCGCCGCGGCCGCCGCCGCCTCCTCCATGCCGGGGGCCCTGCGGCCCCCGATTCTCCAACGCCGCCTCCGCCCTGCCGGGGCCGCCCCCGCCCTTGCCGGGGCCGCCCACTGCGTCAACTGCGTAAGGGCCGCTACGCAACCTGCGGTCGCCGTGGCAACGGGGGGTGCGGTGCGCGGTGGCGCCGCCTGGTGGCGCCTGGCGGTACCGCCGCGGCGTGGGCATCGCGGGGCCGGCCGCGTATTCCAGGCGGGAATTCTCACTGGTATCCCACTAAACCCCACCTGCTGCGAGCAGAGGCCTCCGCTTGGGAGAGGATCATCTGTAGTACCGGCGTTATCACGGAAGAATTGCACAGGAGTCACAGAACAATCGCACAAGAATATGGAAAAATCAATTCCGTTGGAAAAGACCACCGGGACCACCGAGTCCAACCTGTCCCCGATCACCACCTTGTCAACCACATCGTGGCACCAACTGCCACATCCAGTCATTCCTGAAACACCTCCAGGGATGGTGACTCCAACACCTCCCTGCGCAGCCCCTTCCAATGCCTGACTGCCCTTTCCATGAAGAAATTCCTCCTCACGTCCAATCCAAACCTCCCCTGGCATAACTTGAGGCCATTTCCTCTTGTCCTGTCCTTTGTTTCCTGGGACAAGAGCATGACCCTCACCTGGCTCCACCCTCCTCTCAGGAAATTTTAGGGAGCAACAAAGTCTCCCCTCAGCCACACCTGAGGCCTTCCAACAACCCTTCCCTGAGGAAAACTACTCGGCACAGCATGGAAGTCTCCCTCATGGAGCGGGCTTGGCACAGCGCTTCCAATGCCCAGCATGGAAAAGCAGTGCTTTCCCATTAGGAAATGTTCCCAAGGAAGATGAAGAGAGGCTATTCACAAGGGATGGAGCGACAGGAAAGGGGGAATGGCTTCCCACTGCCAGAGAGCAGGATTAGATGGGATATTGGGAAGAAGTTCTTCCCTGTGAGGCCCTGGAATGGATTCCCCAGAGAAGCTGTGGCTGCCGCATCCCTGGAAGTGTTCCAGGCTGGGCTGGATGGAGCTTGGACCAACCTGGGATAGTGGAAAGTGTCCCTGCCCGTGGCAGGGGGTGGAATGGGATGACCTTTAAGGCCCCTTCCAACCAATCGCCCTCTTCCAAAAAAAACCCTCATAAGGATGGACAAGCCACAACAACCATTCCCTGGTGATGCCATTTGGGAAGAAAGACAGCAATTCCCACCGGACACAGCACAGCGAGTACCAATCCATCCCCCAAGGACACAACTTGGATGCTCTCACTGCCAAAAAGCCTAGGAAAATAGCCCAAAAAATGATAAATCCCTCTCCCAGAAAAGCTGATCTGGCAGGGAATAAGCAGCACATCCCTGCCTGCCCATTCCTCCTTAAAACAAGCGGAGCTGCCTTCAAATGGTCTGCTGGGTGATAGCAGCGTTCCTTGGAAATAAACCGGCCTCACAGAGGGGGGAAAATATTCAGGAAAGGCTTTGAAGCTCCAGAATTCATTTCTGCTGAGGCCTTTGTATCCCATTCCTGCAGAAAAATCCCACTGCTGCTCGTTGCAAGGCCCTTTATCTTCCCAGACAGGTGTAAAGTGGCTCCGCTTGGGATGAAAAGCTGCTGCCGAATTTAGCATTTGGACGAATCGTTTTATCCAGCCTCTGGCACTTCCAAGGTCTCCCTTCGGCACAATCCACTCCCAGACACCCCTGGAAGCCCCGAAACCTGGAGCAGACAGAAGGAAGGAGCTCGGGGAAACTAGAAATGGCTCTTTTATTCCTGGAAACACAATCAGAAGCCATCCGAGGCTTTTCAAGGGATGGGATAGGGCGCATCCCAGCTGGGATCCTGCCAATTAATGGACACAAGGCAATTAATCCAATACAGCTCCGGATTTCTGCATTCCAGCAGCTCCAGCCATTTGTCTCCAGCCTGGCTCCATCGGATTGCAAGGATCAGACTGTGTTTACAGCCCAGCTCCAGCGCTGGGATTCGTCCCAGTGATCCCCAGGGCTCTGTTCCCTGACTCCTCCACCACAGCGACACCCCATTTACAAGGAATTCCGGACGGTTTTGGATAAACCAGTTGCCTTAACATTCCCTAAAGCATTAAGGGAAGGATTAACCCCCTCAGAAATCCCATCTCTTCCCTCTGTCCTGACACGGAGGGCGGGTGGTGAAGCATTTAAGGGAATTAAGGAATTAATTTGAGCCCACCACAAAAAACAGGATGTTCGCACAGATCCGGCCCCACCTACAACCCTCAGGAGCAAATCCATTCATTTAAGAGCTTCCCAACCTGTGGAAAAGGATTGAGCCTGGTATTAAACGCCCAGGGCAATGGCATGGAGATAAACACACATTCCTGGGAATCATACACCTTCGGAGGGATGTAAGAGCATCCCAGACATCCATCAGCTGGGTTATCCCTGTGGATAGCCTGGATGCAGCCTCTCCAGCAGGGCATCACCACCCATTTCACAAGGAAACCTTTGGAAGAAACACTGGCTTAAGGAATTGCTATTCCTTACTCACCCCTGGATGGATCCATCCTGTTTGTGCAGGAAGAAGCTGGGAATATGAGGGTGAGGGAATTCTGTGTTGTTCTTCAAGCTGGAGCATCATTCCTCAATCACATGGATATGGCACAGGGCTGGTTCCACCTTGGAATTCTCTGTATCAGCTCCCAGGAAAGGTCCAGACCTCTGTAGGCAGCCTTGGAGCTCTGGAGATCCCTGGAATGTGCTAGGAAGGATGCAAAGTATAAAGAACCCATCCATCTCTGCTGATCCCGGTGTCCTGAAAAAAAGCCAATGGATTCCAGGGTTAAGGACCTCACTCTCCTAAACCTGAAAACAAAACAAACCTCCTCTCCCAGAAAATTTGGATAAGGAACAAGGCTCCAAAATGTACAAAGCCGGGAGCCCTCAGCTCCCAGGAATAGCTGTGAGCATGGGAAGCTTTTTATTATTATTATTATTCCGTCTGTTTTCATTCCCACCGCCCCCAGGCACAGCACATCCCAGCTCGCTGCTCCCAAATCCTGCTCCTGTTTGGCTCCCAGTCGGAGCCAGACACTCCGTTACTCCCGGGGTAACGAGCCCCTCTCCTCCTCAATCCCAACCCTGCCAACTTCCCTCAGCTGCTCCATTAAATTCATAGGAAAATGGTATTAACGAGCCTGGGAGCACAACAGTCTCCTTGGCACAGTGATTCCGACATCCAGGTTATCCAAACCACCTCCTCTCTCCTGTTCAATCCCGGGAAAACACCAGGCTGAGCTCCATCATCCCTGGAGTGGCCACAGGCTGTTCCACCTGGCTGAATTCCAAGGGGTGATGGCAACAAGTGTCTTGGAAAGGTGTTTTTGTCATTGCCCCAGGGGACAGGCCACCACAGAAAGGTGGACAACGGCATTATCCCAATATTCCCTCCAGGGGTAAAAATTCCAGCATCTCTCCCACCGTCTCTCAGTCTCTTGGGAATATCGGTTATTGAATAATTGAGGTTGGAAAAGACCTCCGCGATCATGGAGTCCAACCATTCCAAGGCCACCACTGGCCCCTGTTTCCAAGCGCCATATCCCCATGGATTTTAAATCCCTCCAGGAATGGGGACTCCACCCCTGGAGCCTGCTCCAATGCCTGACAACCCTTTCCATGAGGGAGCTTTCCTCAGTGTCCAACCTAAACCTCCCCTGGCAGGGGGAGGCAACCCGAGGCTACTTTCCTTTGTGTAATTCCACACAAAATTCCCACCAAACCACACAGTTTCTGATCGGAATTTGGGAGGCGCTTTTAAAAACCAAAGCAAAAGGCATCCCTGTGTCCCATTCCCATCTTACCCAGTGGGAAGTGTTTCCTTCCATCCCAGCCTGCCAGCCCTCCCTCCTTTCCCAGCATGATTCCCGCCCGCGACTCTCCGGAGCCATCAGCCTCCATCACCTCCCACCGAACCAGCGCCTTCCAGCTGCTCCTGCTCCTCAAATCCTTCATTATCCATCACTCCCCAGGAACCTGCTCTTCCCGGATGCCCCCTGAGCCACCACCTCATTCTTCCCTCTCCCTGCTCCCACAAAACCCCCAAGGCAGGGATGAGCGGATGGCGATGTCCCCAGAGCAGGAGCAGCTCCGCAGGGAAACAGCAGCATTCCAATCCTACCTAAAAATCATCCCCCTCATGGACATCCTTCTCCTGCACTCTGGATGTTTGGAAAAATCTCCCCCTCAAGCTGCCTCGGCTTTCCGTGATTCCCATGAGGTTCCCACGCTGCTGTCCCACCCCTGAGCCCGAATCCCCAGTAAATTCTGAGGTGACACCTCCCAGTCTAAGCCAAACCTGGGGAGGAGGGATGATCCAGGGATAAGCTGGAAGCCCAAATCCAGGCTCAGATTGGCACACTGGAATGATATCCAAAGGCAGGGCAGGAACTGGCAAACCTCTTGCAGGTTCCTGAAGGGATCAGGCATAGAATTCTGGAATGGTTTGGGTTGGAAAGAGCCTTAAAGATCATCCCATTCCACCCCTCTTCCATGGACAGCGGCATCTCCCACCCCACTAGACTGCTCCAAGCCCCATCCAACCTGGCCTTGGACACTTCCAGGGATGCAGCAGCCTCAGCTTCTCAGGGAAATCCATTCCAGCGCCTCACCACTCTCTCAAGGAAGGATTTCTCCCGTAAATTCCCAAGGTGTGGGCAGCAGCAGGTCCCACTGCAGGTAAGACGGGCAGAGCCAGGCTAGCCCATTCCCAGATCCTTCCCTTTCCCACCTTTCCTGGTGACCCCTCCCTTCCTCAGGGACCAGGTGACGCCCCCTTTTCCAGCCACAAAGCCGAGGAAAAGGGGGATCCCTCCCTTTCCCAAGGGGTTCCCACGCTGTGGGCTCCCTTTTGGCACGTAGTAAACACACCTGTGCACACACGGACAGGTTCCACTCCACAAAAAAAAACCTGGAAAGGATTTCTCCCACAGGTTGCATCCCGTCACTCGGCACAGCCCCGGCTGCTCACGATTCCAAGCACAAACTCAGCTTTCCAGCTGCTTTCCGAAATTGGTGCCAGATCTAACTACGGAAGCCAAGCCTCAAAGACTTGCTGTCAATCCCGCCAGAACTTCCCCCTCCCAAGGACATTATCCAGCATGATCCAAGCTGTGACTCCTCAGCCCAGAAATTTCTCAGTGGGAAGGAGTCATCGCCATGGAAAAGGAACATTAAATAACAATTCTCCGGGATTTCTCACCACGGCTCTGCACAGCTCAGGGCATCTTCCTGCCCGGCAGCTGCAGGTGGCTCCTCCAGAGGGAAAAACGTGTGGATAAAGCAGTGCTCCGGGCTGTCGGGATATTTAGCACCATCCTCCACGCTCCCACTCGGACAAACCCCTCGTTCCAAAGCTTTTTTGCCTCAGGTTGTAAAAGCCTCGTGGTTTTGCAGGGGGGGGAAAAAAACCCAAAAAAAGCATGGAAACGAATCCTAAAGGCTCAGAGGGGTGGAAAATGCAATCCCACAGGCTGCCCTGTGCTGGCAGCCGGTGAAATTCCTGGCTCCATCCCAGCCCTGCCTAATCCAGGTGGAATAATAACGTGTCATTTTCCTTATCTGCTTAACCCCCGCCAAAATTTCTCCGTGTTATTCCTCCTTCCCGCCCACCTTTCCAATGCCCTTGGCTCCATCCTCTTGGCTCAAGCCTCACTCGGGAAGGGAGCTCCAGCCCAGAAATGAATCAGGATTTTAGCAGGAGCTTTAGGGATGTGGGATGCGCTCACCCCCACCAAGCAGGAGCGCTGGCCTTTCCCCAGGATTCCGTGGGACTCGCTCGGGTGGCATCGACACGACTTCCCAGGCCGAGACAGCAAACCTCAGGAATTTACCCCAAGGATGAGCCGCTCCCCGATGTTCAGGAGCTTGCTCACCTCCCGCGGTGGGAATGGCTGGGGCAGGATAGGGAAATCTACGGTTCAGCCGTGTTGTTCCTATCACTGCTCCGGGGAAGCAGTGCCGGAGAGCTCCTGCAGCCTCTCAGGCTCTCTAGGAAGCCTGGAATGCCACTGTCGGATGTGGATGCTCCGTGGAGGATGCCATCCCTCCCCGCAGGCCACGTCTCTGGACATCAGTCGGATACGACTGGAGAGCAGCAGCTGGAGCCAGGGCGCTTGGATAATTTCATTAGGTCAAATCCTTTCCTCCTCTGCTTCCCAGGATTCTGCTCTTGCCTCTGGAGGCAGCTGGACAGAACCAGGAGGTTTCCCATGAAGGATTCCTCCCTGGCTCCCCTCCTGGCTCCTTTCCCGCTCCTCACACCAGGCTGCAGAGCCATTCCCCACTTTTCCCAGACCTCAAAGCCTTGTCTAACCCACTTGGCTCCATCCCAGCTCCAAACTGCCAGAGGGGGAAGCTCAGCTCTCGCCGGTGAGACGCTGCTGCCTGTTGAGATCCCAAATCCCAAATCCTAAATCCCGGCACTGCTTGGAACACAAAATCCTGCCAGAGGCCTTGGGATCGCAGCCCAGCAGGCAGATGGGAGAGGGACCTCGGAGCAAAGCAGAGGTTGAAGGCCAATAACCTGGAATAATTATCCTAAGGAGAAGTCCCCAGCTGCCTTCCGCACAAGTCCATGAAATATAGCAGGGAATTGTATCCTAATCCAAAGAAAAGAAGGCTCAGGGAGGACCTTCTCCCTCTCCATGACACCCCGGTAGGAGGGTGGAGCCAGCTGGGAGTCGGGCTCTGCTCCCAGGGAACAGGGACAAGCCCCAGGTTGCCTCAGGGGAGTTTCAGTTTGGATATTAAGGAAAATCCCTTCGTGGAAAGGGTTGGAACAGGCTGCCCAGGGCAGTGCTGGAGTCCTCATTCCTGGAGGGATTTAAAAGCCCCGCGGATGTGGCATTTGGGGACATGGATTAGGGATGGCCGTGGCAGAGCTGGGTGAGAGGTTGAACTCGATCTTGGAGGGCTTTTCCAACCTGAACAAATCCTGAAGGAGAGGAAGTGGGAAAGATCAGGCTGGAAAGAGAAAGGCCTGCACGGAACGTGAGCAAACAGCCCCTGTCCAAGCGTTGTCCAAGAATTCCCGGGAGGGGAGCGTGCTCCGATGTCAGGACCCTGCGCCACAGTGACAAGAGAAGGGGATGATCCAGAGAGGAAAAGAGGGAAGCGGGAGAGGGCCTGCCAGGCAGGATCCGCCTCAGACACTTAATGAGGGAGAAAAGGACGGATGGTTGCTAAGGGAAGTGGGACAGATGGCTGGCACCCGGAACTTGCTGACTCTCGGAGACTCCGAACTCTTTTTTTGGGAAGCAGCAGCGCCGAGCAGGCGAATACACAGCAGCCAAAGCCGAGATGGCCACTTCCCTGCTCCCTCCGCCTCCGAGTGTCAGGGTGGATCATGTCGGAGCGGAAAAGGTCACGGAAGCAATGGGAGACAAGATGCATTTGCACTTCTGCTCATCAAGAGGCCACCGGCACCATCCCACGGGCAAATCCCAGCAGGCTCCGGGACAGTGACCGGGCAAAGCCACAGCTCCCGGAGAGGGAAAACCACGGGATTGCTGGCTCTGGAGATGCGGCTGTCTGTGAAATCCCGTGGCTCCTGGACATGCTGTCTCCCAGATCCGTTTACACCTCTCCCTGACATTTAAAACCATCTGAGCCTCTTGGCTTCTGCTGCTGTCATCCCTGTGCCAGGTCTTGTCTGGCTCCACAAAAAAAAATCTGGGAGTTGACATCCCTGCAAACACAGCCCTCCCAACAGGTCTCCAGCCGCAATGGCAGGGCCAGGGAAAAGGGAGAGAGGGTGGGAATGGCTGCTGCTGGGAGCAGGAGGCATGCCAAGAGTCTGTCAAATCCTGACGGCCACAAACAAGGCTCTGAAAGCAGGAGCTGGGAAGAGAAGAGGGAAAAAAATCCCTTGGCAGCGAGGGCGGTGGAGCTCCAAAGCTGAGACACGCAGCGCCGTGCGGCTCTGGACCGGGATTTGAGGGATGTGAAGTCCAACGGGAAGAGCTGAGGGGTTGGGGAACCTCTGCCCACCTCAGGCTGTCCCCAGGCACTGCCACATCCACAGCATAAAACAGAGGGATCTGGGAAGGAAGCACCTAAAGGGGCTCCAAGAGAGCTGGAGAGGGACTTTGGAAAAGTGTGTGGAGTGACAGGACAAGGGGAAAGGCTTCCCACTGCCAGAGGGCAGGGTTAGATGGAATACTGGGAAGAAATTCTTCCCTGTGAGGGTGGTGAGGCACGGGAGTGGATTTCCCAGGAAAGCTGTGCCTGCTCCATCCCTGGAAGCATCCAAGGCCAGGTTGAACAGGGCTTGTAGCACTCTGGGTTATTGGAAAGTATCCCTGCCCTTCCAATCCAAACCATTCCAGGATTCTATGAAGGGAGAGCTCCGGAAGCAGCAATCCTGACTCCTCCATCCCAACTCATCCCAGGCACCTCTTGGATCGAGATCACCCCAAAAAGTCCATGAGGAGCTGCAGATCCTGAAGTCCCAGCCCACAAGGAACCTTCACCAGGCACTCATTCCCAGCGATCCCAATATCCCACACAAACTGGGGGAAGTCCTGAGCAGCAAGGACAAGATCATCCACATCCCAGGATGGTTTCACTCCTGCTGCCAAGCGGAGGAGGAGGAATTTGCTCCGGCCGCCTCGGCACCGCACAGCTCCAGCCATGGAGCACCTCCGCATCCCTGCCAGGAGCAGCCAGCACCGTGGAAAACATGGAAATCCCTGGATATGACAGAATCCCAGAATGGTTTGTATTGGAAGGGACCTTAAAGAGGATTGAATTCCAACTTCCTGCCATGGGCAGGGACACCTTCCAGTGCTCCAGGTTGTTCCAAGTCCCATCCAACCTGGCCTGGGACACTTCCAGGGATGGAACATCCACAGCTTCTCTGGGAAACATATTACAAGGCAAAAGGATGGAAGGACACAGGACATGCCACCATCACCCTCTGGATTTCCTCTGGGCCAGCCCAGATTCCCAAGGAGGGAAGAAGATCAGGAGAGGTGCCAGTGCCAGCTGGGACCTGCTCATCCAGCCCTTTCCTCTGGCTGTGTGGGCAGCTCCACCTTGGAGCCACATTCCAAGAAGCTGCTGGGATCAGCAGCTCCTGGATTTCGTGCCAAGCTGCCACTGGCTGCTGTTGAGATAAACCCACACAAACAAACAGATGCCAGGAAAAGCCAAGAGGATCTGGAATCCAGCAGCATGGATGGGCTGGCCGCAGACTGGCTGCACTCCAGGTTGTCCCTCCCAGTGATCCCAGTGTTTGGAAATGTCACCAAGCACATCTCATCCCTATCCCTCAAAGCAACAGGGACTTTTCCAGGAGCTCACACCCCTGCTCTTTTGCCAGCAGCTCCAATTCCATTCCCACCAAGTGGGAGTGCCCAGGGATTGGTCCTCTTCCCTCACCCTACAACCACCAGCGTCTCACAGACACGGACAAAAATAAACCCAGATCCTAAAAAAACTCAAGGATGCTATCCCAAACCTTTAAAACCCTTTGCTTTCCTCTGCATCCACAAGGAATTCCATATCCTCTCTCCCTTCTGCCGGGGGTTAATGGGGCAAATCAGGAAGCAAATCCCCCGTTTTGGAGGAAGAGGGCCAAGGATTTGTGCTGTGTCCACCCCTGGCAGGCACGGAGCCAGGGACACGCCGGAATTCCAGATGTCCGGCTGCCGGCACAGCGGCTCCGACTGCGGCAGGGTTGTCCTGCAAATGAGCTCAGCAAGACACAAAGAGCCTGATTTCCCAAATTAAGCTGCTGGAATTACTCATCCCAAAATCAGTGGCATCAGCTGCTCGCGGTGACACCAATTACATGCAGTCACTGCCCGGTGCTGCTTCCCACTCATCCCAGCACATCCCTACTACAGGCGTTCCCAAGGCACGGAGCAGTGGAAGGTCAAGAGGGAATGATTTTAAGTGCAAAGACGGTGGATTTAGATGGGATACTGGGAAGAAATTCTTCTCTATGAGGGTGGTGAGGCCCTGGAATGGATTTCTCAGAGAAGCCGGGGCTGCCCCATCCCTGGAAATGTTCCAGGATAGCTTGGATGAGGCTTGGAGCAACCTGGGATAGTGGAAGGTGTCCGTGCCCACGGCAGGGGGTGGAAGGAGATGATCTTTAAAGTCCCTTCCAACCCAAACCATTCCAGGATTTTTCCAAGAGAGACGCCACCAGCGTGGGACATGGAATAGGCAGAAGGTGACACAAAACCCCCGGGAGCAGTCATGGATCAGGGGGAGGCTGGGCTGGAGCCGGCAGCTCCAGGGAATCACGTCACCGACGCAGAGCGGAGCTTTAGCGGAGCCTCTCCTTGAAATGTTTTGTGCTGGATCACCAGCCCGGTTTTCAGGGACACTGACTCATCCTCGGGAGGGCCCTCGCTGCCGGCTGCGCTCCGGATCAGGCAGCAATTCCTGACACACCTCCCAGCAATGGGGGAGCATCCCTGGACCTGCCAGCTGGGTTCCTCTGCTTGCCAGAGGCCCACTGGGATACCCAGAGTCAGGGAATCCTGGAATGGCTTGAGGTGGAAAGGGCCTTAAAATTCATCGCATTCCAAACCCCTGCCACGGGCAGGGACACCTTCCACTATCCCAGGTTGCTCCAAGCCCCATCCAACATGGCCTGGAGCACTTCCAGGAATGGAGCAGCCACAGCTTCCCTGGGAAATTCATTCCAGGGCCTCACCACCCTCACAGGGAAAAATTTCTTCCCAATATCCAATCTAAACCCACACTCTGCCAGTGAGGATCCATTCCTCTTTGTCCTGTCACTCCAGGACCTTTTCGAAAGTCCCTTCCAAAGTTCTCCTGGAGCTCCTTTAGGCACTGGAAAGGGCTCTGAGGTCTCCCTGGAGCCTTGCCTTCTCCAGACTGGACACCCCCAGCTCTCCCAACCTGGCTCCATTCCAGAGGGGCTCGAGCCCTCTGGCATCTCCATGGCCTCGCTCCAGCAGCTCTACATCCTTCTTATTTTGGGGACCCCAGAGCTGGACACAGAATTCCAGGTGGAGTCTCACCAGAGCAGAAAAAAGTGGGAAAATCCCCTCCCTCAACCTCTGGGCCATGCCAGGGGAAAAAATTACGTGGGAAGAAAGTGAAGGAAAAATCTGCTCCATCCCCAGGGCCACGTGCTCCAGACACACTCTGGGAAGTAACTCACCTTCTCCCAAAGCACTTCCAGAAGCTCCACATTCCCAGCCTGCATCCATCCCACCAGGACTTCCTAAGGGGAGGGGGGGGGCCTGCCCTCATTCCCCTTTTATCCCATCACTCCTCTGCTCCAGGTGTGAGGCTGATGCACAGCACCTGGGATGGGAGGAGGGGAAGGAAAACAGGAAAAGCTTTTACCAAGGGCAAAACCCCAAATTCCCATGAATTAAAGGTGTTTTGGAAATGTCAGAATTCATCCCCCACAGTTCCCAGACTGTCCATCCAAATCTGCCGATGCCACACCTTCCACGTCCTCAATATCCTTGGGATCATGGGCCCATCTGTCTTTCCCTCCCACTCAGGGGTGTCCAAACCCCTTCCCGAATTCCACGCCCCGGCTCCGTGTAGGTGCAGAGCAGATCCAGAGGCTCTAATGAGGGAGCTCATTTGCCGTGACCTAAATATTCCCTGTGCTCTGCTCCCCTGCCTCACATCCATAATCCACAGGATACACGCGGGATTTCTGCAGGGGAAGAGGGTCAGCACCTCTCCATCCCAAGGTTTTCCCTGCCATCCCCCTCCCTGCTTCCCTGTCTGGGGCAGGCCCCTGTTCTCCTCCTTCCCACATCCCTTTTCCCCTCTGGGAAGTGATCCCAAGGGAAAGAGGGGCTGGGCCTGCCGGCAGCCACCCCATTCCCAGTGCCCAGCCGTGCTCCAGGAGCGGGATAACCCCAGCAGGGACCTCCCTGCGGAAAGCACGGGCAGGAGAGAACAATGGATGGGGTGGCTGCGGTAGAATATTCCAGCACAACCAACCTCCCTTCCTGCTTTTTCAGGGCTGTTTCCCTCGGGAATTCACGGCTAATTGAGCCAGAGGTCTCGGGCTCCCTGGGCCGGGGTGGAGGGAGGATGCAAATGGGACAGGTTGCTATAAAAAGCCACCGGCAGCAGCTTTTTTTGGAAGTCAGGTATTGATTTTTCCTTGTGGAGCTCCGACTGGAGGGCACAGCTTGGAGAGGGGGGGGCCACCCTTTCCCGTGCGAGAGCTGGGAATGATCCCGATGGTGGCACATGCTGCTGGGATCAGGTGGGAAGGGTGACGAGCGAAGTTCAACCCCACCACTGGCTCACAAAAAAGCCCCCAATCCCACTCCTGCTCCCTCCTTTCCAGACATCCCTGTGACATTGCCAGGCCCTGCTCCCTAAGAGGGATTCCTGGCTATTCCTGCCACTTTAGGGACATTTCCCATGGAGAAACAGCAAGCTGCTGGGATGGGGACACAGTGCAATCCACTTGAGCATCCATGGAAAGCACTCTGGAAGCGCAGCTGCACGCTGCCCTGAGGGTCCTGGATGTTCCCATTCCTCCTCTCTCCCTCTCATTTTCAATACCTTTGCCAGCAAAAGGAAAAATAAAGGAATTGCTGCTCCCAGCAGAAGTGATTTTCCACTCCTGCCTCGCTCCCACACTCGGATCCAGCCAGGACCGTGGCCTGAAATCGTATTTCATGCATTAACATCAAGCCTTCCCACAATCCCCCGATCCCGGTGGCACTCCAGGTTTTCCCGGGATGGTTGGTGGCTCTGAGCAGAGAGTGATCCCCACTGGTGGGGTTCCCATGGGAAGGGAGCCGGGATGTGGCCGCGTCCCGTCCCAGGTGGTTGCGGGGTCACGGAGCGCCTTGTTCCATCCCGGAATTCCTGTCACCCGTGTTTCCCAGGATGCTGGGATGCTCCATGTCCCGGCTCCTCGGCCCGGCCCGTGCCCCGGGGGCTCTCCCGTGCATCCCGGGACTCTCCCGGTAGTTCTCCCCGGGAGCCACGAGGAGGAGCTTTCAGACCGCACCGCCGCATCCCGGGGCTCCCGGCGCGTCCCGCTGCATCCCGCTCCATCCCAGTGCTCCTTCTGTTCCCAGAGCTCCCGGTGCTCCTGGAGCATCCCTGTGCCCCCAGGGACGCTGATGCTTCCAGACCTCCCGATCATCCCAGTGCTTCCTCTGTTTTCAGGGTTCCCGGTGCTCCTGGAGCATCCTTGTTTTTTGAAGGATCCCAGTTCCAGTGCATCCCTATGTTCTCACTCCATCCCGGTGTTCCTTCTGTTCCCAAGACTCCCAGTGTCCCGGAGTATCCCTATGGTCTCATGGATCCTGATGCTCCCAGTGCATCCCAGTGCTTCCTGGAGCATCCTGCTGCTCTGTCTATTCCCAGAGCTCCTGGTGCCCCTGGAGCTTCCCTGTGCTCCCAGGGATACCGATGCTCCTGGCACATCCCTGTCTTCCCTCTGTTCCCAGGGTTCTCTGTGCTCCTGGTGCATCCCGATGTTCCCAGTGCATTCCAGCGCTCCCTCTATTCACAGTGCTCAAGTGCTCCCGGTGCATCCTGATGCTCTTCCCAGGGATCCTGATGCTTCCAGTGCATCCTGATACTCCTGTTTCTCCCAGTGCATCCTGGGGTTCCTCATGCTCCCATCATATCCTGGTGCTCCTGCTGCCTCTGGCTCCCCAGGGCAGCATTCCAGGGATGCCGGAGGGAGTCCTGTGAGCTTTGTTCCCAGCTCCACTCTCCCACCTCAGGACCCACATCTCCTCCCTGTGGAAAACCACCCAGGAATCCAGGAAGGGCTGGATTCAGGATGGGGTTTTGCCAGAGTTGTCCGGGAGCTTCTCCAGCTCCTGCCATGGGGCTCCCACATGGATGGCTCCAGTGTGGTGGGATAGTGGCCCATCCCCTTCTTTCCCACTCCTCCTCATCCCGTCTCATCCTTTCGCATCCTTTCCCTCCCCATCCCAGCCCATATCCCACTCTATCCCCAGTGAGAATGCCAACATGAGGGATGTGGGAGCATCTCCAAGATGGGCACCCACATTCCCACTCCTGTCCAGCCCCACCCATCACAGCCCTCCATGGGACTCGCAATTCCATCTCCTCCAGGATGGATCCCATCCCATTCCCGACGGCAGCCCCCACGCCGGGGGTGTCGGATCCTCCCTGGCACCGCCAGTGGAGCCGTTCTAAATCCGGCACCTGGAATTGGGGTGGGAGGATTTGCGTCAGCCGGTGACACTCGGCTGAGGAGGGGGATCCCGTCGGGATGAGTCACACGGGGAGGAGTTCCCTGGAGCAGGATGGGGCCCATGGAAGCCCCTGAGGGGTGGGAGACTCAGGATGAGGATGGAAGGAAGGGAGAGGGGAGTCTTCCCTGCTCCCGAAGGAGCTGCCAGGCTGGGATTGTGGGATGTGCCACCCTCCTGCCACCTTCCCACAGCCCCCTGGGATGGGGAGAGCCCCTGGAGTACAGCTCGGCCTCAGTGCTCCCCTCTGCACTTCCCAGCGGGAATAACCTGCCCTGGGCTGTGTTCCTGCTGGACGTGAGGGAGCGGGAGCTCATCCACACTTAGAACCCCAAAACCTCAGCAACGGATGGGGAAACCCTGCCTGGGGCTCCTCAGAGGGGCTGTCAGCCATCCCATTCCATCGCATCCCATTCTTTCTCATCCCATCCCATTCCATTCCATTCAACTCTTTTCTCCTCCTATTCTATCCCATTCTTTCCCATCGCCTCCCATCCCTTCCCATTCATTCTCATCCCTCCCCATCCCATCTCATACACTCCCGTCCCTTCTCATCCCACCTCATTCATTTCCACCTGTTCCCATCCCACCCTATTCCCGCCCCATACCCCATCCTTTATCCCATCCCTCACCCCCTCCCCTGGGAAGGATTTCCTCCAAGTGCGGGCAGAGGCCCCTAACGAGGGCAAGGCCCAGTGGAGCCCAATTAAGTTCTGGCACTGTCCCAGCTCATCCCATCCGAGCCCGGAATACCTCTGTGCATGGAGAATTCCCTGTGAGAAACCTGGGAATAGTAAATCCTCCCGCTGCTCTAATCCATCCCCGCATCCTCCTCCAGCTCCCGTCTCCACTTCCCGATACAGCCCCTATCGTGACTGTCGTGGATACCCCCCAAATGTTGGGATGACTGAAGAGCCTCTGGGATACCAGGACCCCGCTCTCCTTCCCAGCTCTCGGACAGGAACCGGGAAGAGCGACAGGCACTGCTGGAGCGCTGCAAATCCTCATCGAGGCAATGAAATGGCCCATTCCCAAAATACCCTCAAGGATCACACATCCAGGAAAGGCAGCAGGTGCTCAGCAGCGCTGCTGCCTTTGAAATCCTTTTTGGGAATTCAGACAGCCTGCTGCGCCATGGAACGGCTCCACATCCATGCAGGAATAACGGGTGGGAGCAGGAGGTGCCATGAGCGGGTTCATTATCCCGGTGCTCCCCGCCGCGTCGGGAATTGCTTTCCCGCGTTGCGCTGGAGCATCGGGAAGCCCATCTGGCGCTCTTCGTGCCGGGGACGAGGGAATTTGTGGAGCGTGCCGGAGGTGGCCGGTGCCGGACATCTGCTCCCGGCCTCGGGGAGCGCGGGAGCGGGAGGGGAACGGCAGTGGTCCGTGACTGCGGAGCCGCGGGCTGCTGGAAGCGTGCAGGGAAATAATGGTCCCAACATCTGCCAGCAGCTGGCGCGGAGCCGGAGCTGGAACTGAAGCTCTCCCGATCCAACACACCGCGTTCCTGGGATGGCCGGTGTGCTTGGATGAGGGCTGAGCGCTGGGAAGTCGGTATGGAGCAGAACCAGCCTGTTCCAGGGAGTTTTCCCAGGGTCCCCTTTCCCACTGCAGGATGCAAATCCTCCCATTCCCCAAAACTGGGTGCCAGAGGCTCCGGTGATGGCGTTGGGGAGGAATCAGATGGGATTGTTGTGTGTTTCCCTGATACTGTATCCCGGAGAAAATGGGATGAATTCCCCCGTGAGGTTATGGGAACAGCATCTCCATCTCCAAGGATGGAGAGTACTGGTCCAGAGGGTGGCAGGACACAGGAGACCTTGGGATACCATGGGACAATCCCATCTGGGATCTGTTGCAGGCAGGACAGGGTGCGTCCATCCCAGGACAAGTCTCCAGGACTGAGGGATGGCTCCCTGGGATCACGCATGGGACAAACAAGACTGCAAGGGCTCCCATGGATACCTGGAACATATGGAGCTGGGAATCCATGAGGTCTACTGGATGCCTCAGTCCCACTGACTCATAGTGCAGGATATTGGATTATACCAATTTAGATGGGATACTGGGAAGGAAGTGTTCCCTGTGAGGGTGGGGAGGCCCTGGCACAGGGTGCCCAGAGAAGCTGTGGCTGCCCCATCCCTGGAAGTGTTCCAGGACAGGTGGGATGGGGCTTGGAGCAACCTGGGATAGTGGAAGGTGTCCCTGCCCGTGGCAAGGGGTTGGAATGATATGAGCTTTAAGGCCTTTTCCAACCCAAATCATTCCAGGATTCCATGATTTTCAGTTGCATTGCCTGCACTGAGAAACTGGCCCCTTCCCAAGCAGCTGAAGATCATGGAATCCCAGAATGGTTGGGGTTGGAAGTGACCTTAAGGCTCATCTCCATCCCTGATTACACTGGAGCCGTTAGAGGGGTTTGGCACTGGCTGTTCCCAACAATCCTTGGCCATTAAATCCTTTCTCCCAACCATTAGTGCCTCCACCAGCAGCTGTTTGTCTCCAGGACGGGATGTCAGGTGAATTCCCACCTCGGCTCTTCCCGCAGCAGGGATGGGATCCCCCCTTCAGCCTCCCTTCTCCCCTCTTCTCCCTGCCCCGCAGATCCCGGCTTTCTGCATCCATCACAGGCAGGTGCTGGAGGGTTTTCCAGCCGGATCTGCTCCGGCACTCGCAGGGCTTTCCTGGACTTTGCTCCAACGCCTGCGGCAGGACGGAGATGTTTGGATTACAAGCGGATGTGGCGGCATTGGCCATGGATCATCACCCCTGTGCCATCGCCTTTCCGTGCTCCTCCGCCTCTGACTTGGCATGAATTCCCTACATTCATGGCTTTCCTGTGTGCAGCCAGAGTTTTTTGGGATATTCCAGCAGAGCTCATCCCCCCTCCCAAAATGTGTCCAGGGAGGCAGCAAGTCTGAGCTGGCTGCACAAGGATTCCCAGATGTGGGAGAAATCCATGAAGCTGCTGGTCGGGGTGATGAGTGTAACAGGAATTCCTCTTTTGGAATTTCTCTCCAGCTTTTTCCTGT
The DNA here is from genome assembly GCA_013400975.1 of Atrichornis clamosus. Taxonomy (NCBI): domain Eukaryota; kingdom Metazoa; phylum Chordata; class Aves; order Passeriformes; family Menuridae; genus Atrichornis; species Atrichornis clamosus. Next base: position 131,347 of record WBMZ01011877.1, read on the forward strand.
ATGATTTTCAGGCAGATTTTTCATTTTCCATCCCTATCGGATTTTTCCCGATCCTGCTGACCTGACCCCTGCTGCCCTCACAGCCATGGGAAGCGAATTTGCTCATCCACGCATCCATCCATCCATCCATCAGACACAGGAACGATTTATCCCTAATTGTACAGTGACTCGGCCTTTCCATCCTCCACAAAAAACCCTGGAGAGGCACTTTGGGAACTCCTGAGGAGAGTAAGAGCACGGCTAGTAGAGGTCACCACTCATTACGGAGCCGTGCTCCGCAAATTATCCCACATCAGGATGCGGAGAGCGCTGGTTTCGGATGGGCTGAGAGCTCCCGGATCCATGTTGGCAGCGCAGGAGCACTTCGGAATGGGTTGGAAAGGGCAGTGGCTCCGCCGTTCCCTCCGTGGCCGGCGTGTCCAAGGGCAGCTTCTTCCAGCTCTGCCTTTCCCAGGCATCGACCGCCGGTGCTCATGAAATAAAGATGATCCAAGGCCGACGCTGAGGGGCTGGGAAAACAGTGGGAGGGAGGATGGGGTCCAACAGGATTTGGAGGGTGGGAACACCACTCCCAGGATGTATTCCCTGGCAGCAGCTGGGATGCAGAGTGAGACTACCCAGACACCCTGTGTCCCCATTCCCAGCTTCCCCAGGGACAGCATTCCGGGCGGTGGGAGCGTACATCACTCCCAAGCCCCTTCCCAGCTGGTTCCAGCCTTCCCAGTCAGGACCCAAAGGCATCTGGGACTCTGGGAGTCGGGCCCTGCTGAGTCAGGGCAGCGGGGCTGGAGCGACTCCATCGATCGAAACCTGATCCCAAATTGGCTGCGGAGAAGGACCCCAGCATGGCCCGGCTTCGAGCTGCCAGCAAGGACAAACCCTCCTCTCTCCGCAGGATTTTGGGAGGCAGGATGCACGCATCCCTGGCCCAAACCCACTGCAGAGTCTCCTGGTTCCATAGGGTGCTCCTGCATCCCATGGCTGCCGCGGGCTCGGAGCCAGCAGGAAGGATGGGAGCCCCGTGGCGCTGCCCTGGATCCCGTCTCACCTGCCGAGCAGCTGCTCCCATGGGCAAAGTCCACGCCACGACCTTCAGCCTCCACCTGCCGCCTTTCCTGGCTTTCCTTGGAGCTTTCCAGGCACCCTGGTGATGCCGGAGGGCCCAGAGCTTTCCTCCCTGTTCCAACAGCCAGGCCATTCCCACGGAGCCAGGCACCATCCTGGTGCTAACACCAGGAAGGCAGCTGCTTCCAGGAGAGGGGAGAGCTCAGCCAGGAGGATTTTTAGCCAAAATGATCCCAAAAAGACAAGGAGTATTGGGAAGCTGAGGTGTGTAAATATCTCAAACAGGACCATGTGGCAGCAAGGAGCAGGGATGGGGTGGCAGGAGGAGAAGGAATATGTGACATTCCCATGTGTCCCTTGGCTCGTGTCTCTCCAGCCGTGCCACCATCTCCAGCATTCCACATCAATTATAATCCGTGTTTCTGGTTCCAATTCTTTCATCCTTTTAATATTTTTCTGCCTGGAATAGGAGTGGGAATAAATTCCTTGGATGGAGAGCACAGCTCCAAGGTTGGATGGGTGATACCCCAGCTTTGTGCTGGAGCATCCCAAGCTCACCATCCAGATCCCTGGTGGCTTCAGGCTGTAACTTGAAGACCCTAAAATTCCCAACAGGCCTTTTTCGGGAGCCAGGACACCTTTGCCACGCCCAGGGACACGCTGTCTCTTTGCACTGGAGTGGCACGGGCATGGAAAACTCTGGCAGCTCCCAGGGGTTGGAGCCACGCGGAGCAAACAGGGAGGACGTGCCGAGGGCAAAGAGCGCCGGCCACGCCGGAATGTTCCCCCGAATCCCTGGAAAATGTGGCGCCGGGCTGCTGTGCCACATGACGGATGCTCCCTCCGTAATTAAAATATCCAGAGGATACTCAGTCGCCACCGGGATAATTATTCCCAGCCAGTGAGGGAGCCTGGCTCTGGTTGGGGATCTGCTGCATTCCCTGTTTCCCACTGACCCCCTGGGTGGGCTTCCAGCCTTCCCTGCGGATCCCAAGCCCGCGGATCAGCTGCGCTGCTCATCCACGGGCCAGCGAGCTTGTCCGTCGTTTATCCACTGGAACAACACACGGCAGGATGAGCATCCCCCGGGAGCGAATCCCCGCCGCTCTCCTTCCCGCGCCTCCCGGGGGCCTCTCCCGGGATGCTCCCCGGGAGCTGCCCGGGGGAGCCGTGCGGGTCCCGCCCGGCCGCCGGACCGGTTCTGCCCGCGCTGTGTTTGCACAGAAAAGGCAAACACGGCCCCACGGCCCCGGGCTCCGCTTCCGGAGCGCCGGGAGCGGCGGCCAGGGAATACGGAGCGATGGGAGCCATGGGAGCGATGGGAGCAGAGAGCGGGTGCTGCTGCCGGCTCATTAACATCTTTATGAGCCGTGACAAGCGCCGGGTCACCGCCCGCTCATGTCCGACTTGAGCAATAGTTCGCTCCCTAACCCCCTGTAATTATTCCCGTTAGGCTCCGAAAATTTCCTCGTTTTCCATGGAATTACCCCCGGCCTGGCCTCAGCCCGAAGATTAATTTGTATAAACAGCTCCAGCGAGGGGAAATAAATACAAAGGGAAAGGTTCTCCCCGTTGGGTGGGGAGGGAAAAGAAGAAATGGCCATTTTCTCCCCAAGATAATAGGGAAAATGAGGAGAGAGGAGCAGAATGACTTTCTGGAGCAGCCAAGCCAGGAAAATGTGCCTTTTCCAGAGAGTCCTGAGCCGGAGCTTGGGGGACACCCTGGAGACATGGGAACATCTTCCTGCCAGTGGACAGGACAGGAGGGACGCGCTGGGCTGGGATTTGGGGTGCCCAGGGATTTAGGATGGTAGGGACTCAAGCTGCCCGGAGTCTGGGGTACCCAGGGATTTGGGAGTGCAGGAGTCCAGTTGCCCAAGGATTTGGGGGAACTTAGAGTTTGGAATGGCAGGGATTTTGTTACCCAGGGATTGGAGGAACCCAGGGATTTGGGATGGCGGCTGTCCCGTTCCCTAGGGATCACGGGCACCCAGGAATTTGGAATGGCAGCAACTCCCAAGCCCAGGGGCTTGGAGGACCAGAGGGTCACAGGGCCCTCTTTGGCGCCAACTTCCTCCCTCCGCATTGGTCCGAGAGGCAGGAAAAGTCTCCCAGGCAGGTGCCGGAGCACGGCCGGCGTCGGAGGCTCACGCGTGGCCCTCGCCGAGGCGCCGGGCCCGTGACTCAGCAGCGTTTTCCACCCACTTGGCCCCGGTGGAAGTGACGGCGGGAGCGGCTGTGTGGGAGCGGGAGGTTACGGAGCTGCCGGGATGTCTGTGCGTGCGGGGATGGGGATTTTAGAGCTCGCTGGAGTGTGTGGGAAGCGAGCGGAGAGAAGCGGAGTGAAAGCCAGGGCCGGTGCCAAGGGCTTAATGAGAAGATTGCCACAAAAGGGGCAAAAACCATTCCAAAATCAAAATGAAGCTCCGTGGATGCTGGAGGAGGCTCTGCCAGCCCCGGAGCGCAGAGGGGCACGGCAGTGCCCTCTTTCCCAGCCCATCCGGAGCGCCGGGAAGGCTGGCAGCAGGCTGGCACCACTCCCCCTCTCTGGAAGAGCTTCTCCAGGGTGTACGTGCCGGAGTTTGCCTGGCACGCGGCTCCCGGCGAGCAGCACCAGCTGCTGCCCGCACGCGGGCACCGGCATTCCTGGCCGGCTTTCCGGAGTGGGATGTGGCTGGCCCAGCTCCGAGGGGCTGGGAGAAGCCCCCATTGCCAGGAGAGGGCCACCATGATGGGCTTTGAGGAGTCCCTGGTGTGAATCAGGCTCACGAGACCAGATCCCTCAACCCTTATCCTTATTTCCCGGCCAGGGAATTCCATGGCACTGGGGGGTCACCGTGGCCCCCAGTTCAGCCCCATCCCTTGATCCAGTCCCTGCCGATTCAGGGTTTTCTTAAGGAGATATTTCCTGCTTCATTCCCTGCCCCAAACCCAGTCTAGGGACAAGGAAAGTCCGATTTTAATCCCCCAATGAGCTTCCAAACCATGGCAGCAGTGGTTTCCTGCCTTTTCCTGGCCCAGTACAACTCCAGAGAGAATCCAGCCCATTCCCAACAGTTTAAGTTGGAAGGGACCTTTAAAGGTCATGTGGTCCAAGTTCCATTCCACAAGGCCAGGTTGGAGTCTGCCTCTGGAGGTTGCCACTAGTCCTGGATCATCCAGGAGTGTCCCAGCTCCATTGCCCCATCCTGGGATGAGTCTCTGGTGCTCTCATCCCAGCAGAAAGCAGGAACAGGCACAGTTCCCAACTCCAGGTGCAAAGCCCCCAGTCTCCATCATCTTCCCCCACCCTGTTGCCTTCATCCAGGGCATATCCTGCATCAGCGGGGTCTCGTCCTTGGCCGCTCCCCCTCGCACCCCCAAGCCAGCACCCCGGGAACATAACTGGAGCAGCAGGAATTCGCCAGGAATTGCCTTTGCGTGATGGAGGGGGAGATCACGGGAGCGAGCTCCGCGGAATCCGTTCCGTGTTTTCCGCCGCCCGTAGCACCCGCCGCGCCCGCAGTGCCCCGGCTGCGCCCGCCGCGCCCCGGCTCCGGGAAAACCCGGCCTGGATTCCAGCGGAGCGCGGCACAGGGAACCTGCGGTGGCGGAGAGGGGCGCGCGTGGCCCCACGCGTGTGTGCGGGTTCCTGAGATGGGCTCGGGCTCCCTCGGGAATGGCACCGTGTGCACGCACGCGGGCACCCCTCTGTGCCACCCCTGTGCCGGCCCGCGTGTCCCCGCACCGTGCCGCGCGTGTTCAATTCCCCACGCGGGTGCGGGGCGTGGATCGGGGGACACCGCGTTCCCCCCCCGCCTTACCGGCGCCGCGTGTGCGGGACTGCGGGGGTGTCACCACGGGCGGTGTCACCACCCCACGCGTGTCCCCCCGCTCCGTGCGCATCCCCGACCCCCCCCCCCCCCCTCCGCTCCCTCCTCCCTTCCCGGCGGCTGCAGTTTCCAATCCCGCCAGCAGCGAGCAGCAAGTGGATGCAGGATCGCGCCGCACACGCACCCGCACACACCCGCACACGCACCCGCACACGCACCCGCACACGCGCGC